>JAHTLZ010000010.1:67777237-67813113 GCA_023846285.1 Phrynocephalus versicolor
AATTTTCTCTATGGGCTGCCTTGGATAACAAATCTTCCTGTGGGCTGCCTCAGATAACGAATTTTCCCTATGAACTGCCTCAGATAATGAATTTCCAGCATGCATCAGTAAAAAAGTTATCCCAGTTGAAATTGCATCTGTACCTTTAAAGTGCACTTTTTAAAGAATTTTGAGCAAAAAAACAGGTGTCTGTGCCTTTTTCCTAGGCTCCAGAACAGATTAAACAGTTTCCCCTTCATTCCTATGGGAAACTGCGTTTTGGATAACGACGTGTTTCGTATAACAACTACGGTAACCTCAGAGAACGAATTACTGTCGTTATCTGAGGCACCACTGTATCTCCTAATTGATTTAATTAATCACAGAGCTTTTCAACAGTACCATATTCCCAGGATGGCTCACAATTATATAGAATAGTACACAGTGAAATAATCAAAACAGATGCATTTGGTAAACGAATCTGCCAGCAGCAAATTCACTGTAACTAAAGGAATTCTGGAATAAGATGTATCATCAAGGCAAAAATATGTTTACCACTGAAGTGTGAAATGGGGATTTCCCCCTTAAATTCCAAAGCAAGTGTGAAGAAAACCCCAGACGACTTAAGCCCCAAGGGAACTTTTTTCTAAAACCTCCTTTCCCCTTTCCCCCTTAGGAACAACAAGTCTAACTACAATAACTACTAAATGAACTATATTCATGGCAAGAAAAATGAAAACAGTCTCATTTCAAGGGAATGCTATCAGAATGGTCAATCCAGGATATAGCTGCTTTTGTTGTGGACAAAATGAACCTGTGTGAGCGTGTGCTATAAAGGGGGGTGAGGGGAATATGAACAATGGTCTAACCCTCTCAGTCTCAAAGATTCCAAAAGAATATTCCAAGGGTCAGTTCACATAGGCACATATCCATCTATGTGAATGCATCTATCACAACAAAGAATAAGCCCATTATTCATAAGCACCATTGTTCGATTCAACAGCTCGAAACCAGCATCCCTTTTGTTCCTTGAGCTCAGTTCAAAGGGTTGTTCTTGTCCTTTAAATAGCCAAAGCATAGGGCATCTGATGCAGGAATAGGTAGAAGGTAGTTATCAATATACAGTTGATCTTTGGATGTCTTGCAGAAGAGCAGCAAAACTTTATGACTTGTTGAACCACGGCAAAATTATATCAGCCCTGGAACAGTGAATATTTGTATGAAAGGGCTGAGAGATCTCTTCTGGTACTGCAGGTTCTAATGTATTTCTTCTGCATGAGGCTCCAACTGGTATAATACTGGTTGTATTATTTTAGTAAAAATAATAGCAGAGGCCACAAGCTAAAATCTGTCTATCACTGACACAAATCTGTTGACCAATCAGATCTTGGTTCTTTGTACATCTCCATTTCCCTCACTGTCAGGCAGAGTCCATTATCTCAATTTCTAGGCAGAATACCTTTGGCATGGCAGTACGTAAACTGTGGATTTTAAGATTCACTTATTTAGTGACAATCTCTGTTACATTTTAGTCAAAGAGTGGAGTCTGCTCTTCTTTGTTTTTAGTGGCATTTTATATTACACATTTATCTGTTGGTATATTTATCTGTGCCCACTATGGCTTTTCGCTTTCGGAATTTAATATTGATTTTGAATGTTTGTATTTCATTGACTGTTCAAAGCTGCCTTGAAGGTGATGTGCTGAAAGCCAAGGCATGAATTCAATAAGAAAAAATACTCTAATACCAAGCTATCTAACGCCTTAAAACTAGAAACCAAAACACTGAACTGTCCTTGGAACCTATCTCATAATCAATAAAATTATTTTAATACAAGTGTCCTGGATTTCCTATGAGCCAGTCTAATTAACCGCTAGTTAGTGAGATCACCTGAATCAGCCATGAATGGCAGCCTCACAAAGCCTGCTGTGCAGTCTGACTCTCTACTGCAACATGTCCCCCCCCACGCAAAAATCAGGTCAATCTAATTCCCTGAGAAAAAACATCTAGGTGCCAGATGTTTTTGGATTTTTCCATTGGCTATGTTGCTTAAAGTTCAGCACCTATAGGGCCATATATTCCTCATCCCAATCTACTCCTTCCTAAATTTTCACACTGGTTACTTTCTATGGAGCTCACCCTGTAGGCATTTGAGACCAAAAGTGGAGCGGGGAAAAATGAGGAGTATGCTAAGGAGATACAGAAGAGGTCAATGACATAAGAGAAACTTCTCTTCAAGGAATAAAATGGAACGGGGAGAGAGAAAAATGGAGCCAAGGAAACAGACAGATTAAAATAAATAAATAAGGTTTTCTAAGAAATCCTTAGAAAATCCTTTGCTCTCTAAAAAGTTTGGTGGGAATAGTTCCAGTGAAAATATTTTCAGTGGAGTTGCAGGAGGGGTCAGGAAGAAAGACCGTATGGAAATGCAAACTAGCTCTTGTCACCCTTTGACTGGTAAAAGTCTGCCACTCCTGTTTTGGTTGTTTAAGTAGCTAGATGCTTTTACTTCAGAGCCCATGTAAATGGCTGCATTACCTTGATGGGAAATAATGGGGTCCAGGTAAAAAGTAAGGATGATGAAATGAAAACCGAGGAGGAGCTCCAAACAGGGTGGCTGGATGACTGATGGGAGGAGGTTGATAAACGTGCGGATGGGGGATAGGTGGTGCTTGAGGAATGGGTCCATTTCTGGAACAAGAAGAAACGCCCGGATATTCCTTAGGTGTTTGACTGCTTGGCACACTGTATCTGGAATGTGTGGTGCTTGTGTTATTTGGGTTCCTGCTCCCAGTCTCAATGGAAATCTGAGTAGGTCTCTTGACAGAGCAATTTGTTCCTGGGGAAACACGGTGAGCTTCTGACAGAGAAGGTGCCGCAAAACGCTGAGGCTGAAGGACCGGGCAAATGGGTAGGTTTCCAGCTGGAGCGGCCAGTGGTGGTGTGCTTCCTACATTGGGCTGGAACAGCGTAATAGGGCCCGGATGCTGAGCAGGAGGAGCTGGCAGCTGAATGGTAGAAGGTGCTTCACCTATGGGGAAGAGAAATGATCCATCAGAAGTGAGAATTCCCCACTAACAATTTTCTTAAAAAGTTTATTTTATTTCACTTGAGAAAAAAAACAACATAAGTTTTCTAATATTAATTTGCAAATCTCCATTACATTAAAATAGAAATAAAAACATATTCTATATATTTTTATATTTGTAGATTGCTGTGTTGAATATGTAATCCAATTCTGAACAGAACTCTTGTATGAATGCATTAAAACCATACTTGGTAACTATATATAGCTAAAGCTGAATGATAAAGTTTAAAAAGCCAATTTAATAGTAAAATATGATCCTTCATAATTGTTTAAGATAAACAGCTCAAGTTTCTTCTACTTTTAAAATTCTTTGTATCAACACAAAAACTGCTAGTTTTCTTCAAAAAATACACTCCAGTTTAATAATCTCTACAAATGCTGTTTCACAAACCATCTAAGAGCAGTAGTAGTATTTTTTAAAAAATCCATCTGTATCTAATGTATCCTCAATAAAACTCTCTCATTGGGCATACATGTCTAACAAATTCCATTATGCAAAATCTAACCCTAACCCTTAAGCCATAACGTTCTTGGAGAACTTTTGGCATGTCTTGTAGGCCCTTAGCTGCAAAATATTTTAATATTAAATCAATATTCTGCCCCACTCTCCCCTCTGCCCCGTCTGACTCTTGCATAATAAAGGCTCCTCTCAGATGAGGATTTATTGTTGATTCACTAACATATGAAACGGTACAGCATAATTATTCATTTAGAATTCTCTTTTGTTTTCCCAGTGCTGCTTCCACATATATATATTTTTTTCTTGCAGGAAGAAGTCTGAGATTTTTAAGACAGAGGAGTAACACAATTTCCACATGTTTATGAGGCTTGGTGCTACTTTAATATCTTTTTCCAGTGGAGCAATTTTTGACATCACCGGTGATACATCAGGCAGGTGAAGTGGTCACAGCTCAACACACATGCAGTGTGAGGTTTGTGCACAGTTTAATTTCATTTTTATTTTTAAAGTGCTGTTAAAGTATTTTCTATGCATAAGCTGTAAAAGAAAAATGGAACAAAAGTTGCAACCCAGTTTGAACAGTGCAATAGTTGCTGTATCCCTTTTTATTTCCTATTAGCCAAATGGCTAATATGAGGGATGCGGAAAAGTATTTTACAAAGATAGTTGGAAACAACAAAAAAGTGTTGTAGCATATGAGTATAGCGCTAACCCCCTATAATGCTATTTAAAGAATCAGCTTTTTGGTGAGGGGAACAGCATCTTGGAACTCCTGGATAGCTCAGTGGCTTAGGTATCTCACTGTAGAACCAGAGGTTGGAAATTCAGTTCCCCACTGTGCCTTCCTAGCAGAAGCTGGACTCAGTGATCCATTGGGTCCCTTTCAGCTCTGCAGTTCTAAGATGATGATGATGATGATGATGATGATGATTACCTTGCTAAAATGGTCGTGAGTGTGACTGAACTGTCTTAGAACTGTTTTTTTAAAATCTTCCATATATCATGCTAAATATATTTCATTATAGGAATACAGTGTTATAATATTTTTCTTTTTCAATTAAAATATATACTGTATTTCTGTTTTTAGAAGTTTTAAACATTGCAGACAAAGTGCTTTATCACTACTTGAAATATCTAAGCTGATGAAAAGAGCCTTTTCACACGATCCCTAAGATCCGCTGGCCACTTAAATTCGGACCAGGGATCTTGGGGGTTTGTCGCTGTTCTTGTGTTCCCACCCCCTCCACACTCCTGGCTGCTGGCTGCGTGAGGGGAGGGAGAAAAAAAGAAAGAAAAGAATGCCAGCTTACCTCCGTTCTGCCGGTCTTGCTCTGTTCCCGGCAGCATTCAGATCTCTTAAAGGGGCGGGGGGCAAAACAACAACAAACAGAAGCGAGGAGAGCCCGGCACCCACTACGTTAGATCTGCATCAGGGATTTTTCACCCCCGGAGAGCAGGTACCTGAAAAGTGCGCTGGGACGCGCTTAGGTGGGCATGGTCGCACTTAATTTTCTGTAAACTCCGGAGCTGGTGGGGAAACAATTTTAAGCTCCGGAGCTGGGAGCCATTTGCCCCGGAGTTTAGGGGTCGTGTGAAAAGGCTCAAAGAGAACAGAGACTATATATTCTGAGCTGCAATACCTTCAAATTTTGACTACCCATGTTGGAAACCATATTTTGAAAACAAAAATCTGCTAAAACCACTGGTATGGATGGAACAAAGTGGCTGCAACCCAATAAAACGTCACAACCAAAACAGGTCCACCAAATCAATGGAACTTACAGAGATGTCCACCTCTTCAGAGATGTCCAATCTCTTCAGAGTGCATGGAACCTGTTTAAAACAACGGTAACAGAGGCCCAGCTCAAGTGCATACCACAAAGAAAGAAGAGCTCATTTAAGTCCAAGAGAACACTGGCATGGTTAACGAGTGGAGTTAGAGAGGCTCTAAAGCGCAAGGAGAGGTCTTTCTGTAAATGGAAATCCTCCCCAAATGAGGAAAATAAAAAGGAACACAAACTCTGGCAAAAGAAATGTAAGAAGATGATAAGAGAGGCAAAGAAAGATTTTGAGGAACGCATGGCTAGCAATATAAAGGGTAATAATAAAAGCTTCTTTAAATATGTTAGAAGTAGAAAACCTGCCAGAGAACCAGTTGGCCCTCTGGATGGTGAGGGAGGAAAAGGGGAGATTAAGGAGGACTTAGAAATTGCAGAGAAATTAAATGAGTTCTTGGCATCTGTCTTCACGACAGAAGACCTTGAGCAGATTCCGCTGCCTGAACGGCCCCTCTTGACTAAAGAATTAAATCAAATACAGGTTAAAAGAGAGGATGTTTTAGGACTAATTGATAAATTGAAGATTAACAAGTCACCGGGCCCAGATGGCATCCACCCAAGGGTTATTAGGGAACTGAGAAATGAAATTGCAGATCTCTTAATGGTAATATGCAAGTTGTCTCTTAAAACAGCCACAGTGCCGGGGGATTGGAGGACAGCAGATGTCACACCAATTTTTAAAAAAGGAAGGAGGGGGAACCTGGGAAACTACAGGCCAGTTAGCCTTACATCTGTCCCAGGGAAGATGGTGGAAAGCCTCATCCAAGAGAAAATCTTAAAACACATAGAAGAACAAACCTTGCTGAGAGAAAATCAGCATGGCTTCTGCAAGGGTAAGTCTTGTCTGACAAATCTTTTAGAATTTTTTGAAAAGGTCAGCAGGCATGTAGATTTGGGTGAACCAGTGGATATAGTCTATCTGGATTTTCAAAAGGCTTTTGACACAGTCCCTCACCAGAGGCTGCTGAGAAAATTGCATAAGAGGGCAGGTCCTCTTATGGATTGAGAACTGGTTGAGATCCAGGAAACAAAGAGTAGGTGTCAATGGGAAATTTTCACAATGGAGAGAGGTGAAAAGCGGTGTGCCCCAGGGCTCTGTCCTGGGACCGGTGCTTTTCAATCTGTTCATAAATGACCTGGAGACAGGGATAAGCAGTGAGGTGGCCAAGTTTGCAGATGACACAAAACTTTTCCGTGTGGTTAAAAACCAGAGAAGATTGTGAAGGGCTCCAGAAGGATCTCTCCAAACTGGGGGAATGGGCTACAAAATGGCAAATGCGTTTTAATGTAGCCAAATGTAAAGTAATGCATATTGGGGCAAAAAAATCAAAACTTTATCTATCAACTCATGGGCTCTGAGTTATCCGTGACAGATCAGGAAAGAGATCTTGGTGTGTTGGTGGACAGCTCCATGAAAGTGTCTACCCAATGTGTGGCAGCGGTGAAGAAGGCCAATTCCATGCTAGGGATTATCAAAAAGGGGATTGAAAATAAAACAGCCAACATTATAATGCCATTATACAAAACAATAGTAAGGCCACACCTGGAGTATTGTGTACAATTCTGGTCGCTGCATCTCAAGAAAGACATAGTGGAACTGGAAAAGGTGCAGAAGAGAGCGACTAAAATGATTACTGGGCTGGGTCACCTCCCTTATGAGGAAAGGCTAAAACATTTGGGGCTCTTTAGTCTGGAAAAAAGGCGCCTGAGGGGGGATATGATTGAGACGTACAAAATAATGCAGGGCATGAGTAAAGTGGATAGAGGGAAGCTCTTCTCCCTCTCACAAAATACCAGAACTAGGGGACATCCACTCAAATTGAGGGCTGGGAGAGTAAGAACTGACAAAAGAAAATATTTTTTCACCCAGCGCATTGCTAGTCTATGGAACTCCCTGCCATAGGATATGGTGATGCCATCTGGCTTGGATGCCTTCAAAAGGGGATTGGACAGATTCCTGGAGGAAAAGTCCATCACAGGTTACAAACCATGATGGAGATGTGTAATCTCCAGGCTTAAAACCAGGGTATTTCAAGGTCCAGATGCAGGGGAGTGGTATCAGGAGACAAATATCTAGTCTCATGTGCTCCCAGACACATCTGGTGGGGCCACTGTGAGATACAGGAAGCTGGACTAGATGGGCCTTTGGCCTGATCCAGCATGGCTCTTCTTATGTTCTTATGTATTCTCCACTGATTCAATAGGCCTACTCAAGATGCAATTTAACAACTTGATTTCAGCCAAGAGGAAGTACATACAAAAATGCACATGATCCACCCATTTGTGTAGGAAGCCAACAGCAACTTCTGCTTGGACCTCCCAGTAGAAGAAGTCTATCTAGAAGAACACTAGGAAGCAAAGGTCAAAGCAAGGTTTTGGGGGAAGGGATCAGCTCATATTTTCAATAATGAAGTGAACTGTTCTAATATGGAATGTAGTTGGGCAGTGATGGTAGTGGAGAGGAAATGCAGGAAAGCATACTTGCGGGACTTTTCCAAGATTTAGATAAACAATGTTTCCTACTGTAGCAATATATAGATGGACTCTAGTCTGGTAAGAAAATGGAGTTTTAATAAAAATGTCAAATTTTATGACTTCTTGTATAAGATTTGTGGATACCCTGGACTGCCAGAAACTAAAAATAGTGGGTCTGAGATCAAATCAGGTCTTAACTACATTATCTCTGGAGGCAAAAAAATGTCCTACTTTGGGCATGTTGTAAATATTCAACCTTGAGTACCTGTTAGAGAGAGAAAAAGCAACACTAGAATTTTTACAACAGGTGCATCATGAAAAGACAGAATGCTTTGGAGAGGAAAATAATGCTGAGAGAGGTGGAAGACAGCCGTAGAAGAGGAAGACAAAATATGAGATGGTCTGTCTCCCTAAAAGAGCCCAGAGCCTTGAATCAGAAGAGCTGAGCAGAGTAGCTGAGGACAGGCCATTCTGGAGAGTGCCCATTCATAGGGCTTCCACAAGCTGAAGCCACCTCTGACTCATGGCTGTTAAGTTGGAGGGAGCAAACGTAACAACACAATAACAGTAAGACTGGCATGGTGGATGTCTGACAGTAAGAGAAATTATCAGGTATTGGTTGGATATCTTCTTCTTTCTTCTTTTGGTGAAGCCCTTACTTCACAATTACACAACAGCAAGCCATCTCCAGCCCATGGGCCAATGAGGCCTATGAAGCCCAGCCCACCTAACACCCTTCCCTCCATCTTACACCTGCCACCATTCTGTAATGCCTCTTCTCTTGGAAAAGGCCAAGGAATTAACTATTAACACATTAACTATGGAATGACTTATCTATGGAATTACCGACATAATGATGGAATAGTAATTCTCAAGTCTTTGTCCCATCCTCCCTTTTCCTGCTTTTCTCTGTTAAGAGCTGCCACCTACAGACACCAACAGGACACCAAGTGGCAATTCCTGAAGCCCTTGCTTCTGTCATATCTTTCCTGACAGGAAAGATGAAGGGTGGGCAGAACTGGCTTGGCTGGGAAACCAGTGCCTTGATGTGCCTTCAGTGCCTAGGAATCACTATTCTCAGACAATGTCACTTTTTTTTTGGGGGGGGGGGAATTCAGACTAACAGTAGACAGGCTGCTTTCCTAAGCACCGAGATACATCTGTTTGCCCTAACACAGGGCTGTCCAACTTTGAACGGGCCGAGGTCTACTTTTTCTGGACGAAAGTGCCTGAGGGCTACTACACTAAAACCTCTACTTATGAATTTTATCTGTTCTGAGCATCTGACCAGTAGGGAGAGCAGGGGACTGTGCCATGGCCCTTGAACTGCCCTGCTTGGCTGAGACAGTGGGCTGGCAGACCCAGAGCTTTGCTGAGGCAGTGGTGCTCCTTGGGTTGGGGGAGGTAGAGCTGGAGAACTTATCCCCTCACATTTTTTATTGATGGCTGGAGGGCTACTTTTGAACCCTTCGCGGGCTACTGGTAGCCCCCGGTCTACCTGTTGGACAGGCCTGCCCTAACATACCATTTCCTCAGCTTTTATATATTGCAAAGCAGGTTGCTTTGTGTTTTGTGATGGGTCATGAGGAGGGAAATGTTTACTGGGAAAACACAGTAAATCAGAACTGTTTCGTTCCTTTGCTCTGCATGATGTCAGTCATGGCCACAGTGCCAGAGTAGTAGGGAGAGAAAATCCTTGAACTGCCTCCTCTCGCCAAACGTGGTGGTCCTTATGCTAATGAAAACAACAGCCAAATTTTGCTTTAAGGGTGATTAAGAATTGCGTACAGAACAAATATTAAATGTAATAAATAGTCAGTTGTAGAAGCATAGCCGCTGAATTCATTGTCTCCTCAGGTTTTGCTAATGAGTTGCCTAAACGCAGTATATGGGAGGTGGTTTAAACATCCTCAAATAATTATATTTGCATATTATAAATATGGGCTCTTGTTGTTCCTGTCATTTAAAGGACTCACGTAAACTACTGGAAAGAACTCACAGACTGGGTGTCCAATGCTGTTCTGTATGCTGGGTATGACCACAGAGTATGTGGGTGACCGAAAAGGATAAATACTTGTTGGATTTGTAGTAATGATGTTCTGCGTTGTTCCAGTAAAGACAGTAGAGGCTGCCATGGGGCTTGTAGCAATGATATTCTGAGTAGTGCCTGAGAATACCGTGGAGACTGTCAGTGGGAATCGTTTCCTTTTGCCAGGCCGTGGTTGATAAACCCAACCTGTGGGAAAATAAAAGAAGGTACTTGTTGAAAAATGATGCACAATTGTTATTCAGACCAGTTTCAGATAATGTGTTTTCTGCTATAAGGTAAAGATAAAGGTTCCCCCTGCACATGCATGCTAGTCGTATCTGACTCTAGGGGCGGTGCTCATCTCCGTATTCAAGCCGAAGAGCCAGTGTTGTGCAAGTCTGTGGCCATGCGGCCAGCATGGCTGCGATGAAGCACTGTTTTACCATCACACTTTTTCCAGCGGTAGCTATTTATCTACTTGCATTTACATGCCCTCAAACCTGCTAGGTTGGCAGGAGCTGGAGTTAACAGTGGGAGCTCATGCTGCTGTTTTCTGCTATAAATGTTGATAAAATATAATTATAACACAAAGGAAGGCAATTGTAAACACTGACAAATTAGAGGATAAATATCAAGCCTTCTTCTGCAAAATGTAAAGTCATTATGAATCTAGTGCATTTAGTAAGGCTTGCAGGCCCTAATGGGAAAGAACATATTGCTCCTTGCAACAGCTTCTTCTTGATGGATGTCAGCTCCACTGATACCTGCTTCTATATACTGTAATTTGCTTTCATTTACGACTGCAAAATGTTTGCAAATAAGAAACAGTACCTGACTTACAATGTTTAATGAACTGCTGTTACTTCTGTTAATACTAATATCAGGCTATTCAGCAGGGGTTTTCCCCTAGTGGCTATCTCCCCCCCTCCCCACAAAATTTGTTGTATCAAGTAATACCTTTTTTATTCATTTCTTTTTGTGTTAAATGTCTAGAATTTGGCTTTGGAAGCTGCAATGCTTCTAAATGTATGGTCATTTGAAAAAACGAAGTAACCTCCTGCTTGAATTCTATGGTGTTACATATCAGGACAAAATGAAAATCATCTAGTTCTCAGCAGGTCTGAAAATTATGTAAATACATCCTCAGGTAGCTGCCTAGATGCCCTAAGCATATCCGATCTAGCCTTATTTCGGAAGCTAAGCAGGGTCAGCCCTGGTTAGTACTTGGATGGAAGACCACCAGGGAATACCAGATGCTGTAGGCACCTGGAGTAGGAACTAGCAAACCACTCCAGTATTCCTGCCAAGAAAACTCCATGGGAATGGGGTCACAAAGAGTCGGTCATGACTGTAATGACACAACACACACATCCTCAGATGAAAAAGACATGATATGTTACACAGTGTTGTGATTGTTTTTTTTTAAAGCACCAGAATGGAGAAGCCATGTCTGAAATACTAAGTATACCCTTACTGCTTCCATAGGAATTAAGAGGCTAAGCAGCAGCCCACTGCTGCTAACCAAATGCCCTTGAATAAACTGATCATCTGCAAATGTGACCACCTCTATGAAAGCTGAAGTTTTAGCTGGTCTAGAGCATTCAGGTATGTGTCAACAAAATGCCAAAGAGGAAACACATCAGGAGCGCTTGAAAAGAAGCAACTGTTATTGCCCATGAATCTGGGAAGGGTTATAAGGCCATTTCCAAACCATTCTACAATGAGGAACATTATAAGTGGAAAACATTCAAGACAGTTGCCAACCTTCTTGGGGGTGGATGCCCAAACGAAATACCTAATTTACTTAATTTTCTGACCTTCTAAGAACTAGATGGTTTTTATTATGTCCTGATAGGTAGCACCATGGCCGGCCCTGGTTAGTGCTTGGATGGGAGACCACCAGGGAATACCAGGTGCTGTAGGTGCCTGGAGTAGGAACTGGCAAACCACTCCAGTATCCCTGCCAAGAAAACTCCATGGCCATGGGGTCACGAAGGGTCGGTCACGACTATAACAACACAACACACACACACAGGTAGCACCATACAATTCAGAGAGAGTGTACTTTCTTTTTCAAATGACTAAAAACCTTGCAGCTTCCAAAGCCAAGTTCTAGATATTTAACACAAAGAGAAAACAAATAACAAAGATATTACTTGATACAAAAATTGTTTAAAAAAAGAAATATATAGCCACTAGGACTGTAATATAAAACCCAAGTATGCATTTTATGATAGTTACATAGGGTTAACTGAAACAAGTTACTTCTGCTATAAGAATATACATAACTGCTGGACACAATTCCCCCTCTACAATGCCCTCCAAATCATATCTGGAGTGTTGGGAAATACCATCTGGAACAGATCTGAGGAACTACACAAAAAAGAACTATGTTGGATGAAGTGAAGTCTCGTCTCAGGAAGCATTTGGGGAATGATACAGGGCCAACAAAATAAAAGCCTGAGTGTGAGAACAGGCAACATGCATTTAAGGCTAGAAATGGCAGCATCAGTAAATAGTTTTCCTGAGGTACACTACTGGGAAAATGTTTATGTCTAAACATGCTTTCCATCAACTAAAATTTGTTTCCCTCATATTTATTCTTTGTCAGTTAATAAACATTAGGGAAAATGCACACTTGCAAAACAGACGGAAGAAACATACCATTCAAGGCTCATATTCACAATCCTGAATGTTCCCGCTTGAATTACAGAGTGAACTATTACAGCAGCGTTGACAAATCTATGGCGTGGGTGAGAAAGGTGGCACACAGAGCCCTTTCTGTGGGCATGCAACACCGCCCCCTCACAGCCACGGCACTTCCCCCTCCATTTGGAGCATGCCACGGTGCCCCATGCAGAGAGCCAGGGAAAGGGGAGGCAGCTGTTTGTGGGCTCCTTCGTAGCCCCAGTTTACTCTCTAGTCACACTGCTTCTGGGATACCCAGAGTGGCATGGCTGGAGATTAAACTGGGACTACAAATGAGCCCACAAGCCGCCATCACTTCCCTGGCTTTCCCAACTCTGTATTTGATCCTCGCTTTCCCGAAGGGTAGCACCCCATGTTACCCTCTGGGAAAGCCAGGATCAAAGAGCAGGTTTTTGAATTTTCTGTGGCCACAGCACTGCTCTTCGGTTCTCATTTTCCCAAAGGGTAGCACCTGAAACATTTGTAACCCGGGGTACCACTGTATTCGGGTTAAACTGGCGTACTGGCACTTTGCAAAAAGTAAGTGGGTTTGGAATCATAGTTTGGGCACTCGGTCTCTAAAAAGTTTGGCATCACTGTATTACAGTTATTACCCCAATACTAACTGCATGAAGTTGCAACAATGTATATGGCTGCATTCTTTCAGGGATTTTGATTTTACTACAGTTTCCCTGGTGAGCAGGTAGCTGCAGCTTCAAGTTTCTGGGATGTTAGAACCATTTATTAAAATAAAACTGTTCTTGTATTCAGTTAATGACTGCGGGTAATTGTGGCTTCATGTAATTCTATCATTTTATTTCTATTATCTAGACTACAGAAGGAAGATGTCTAAAACCCAGACTATAGAAATAAATGAACTCATAAAGTACAGTAATCCCCAGTCTACTGCGGGAATAGGGACACGACAGGACACGTGATAATTAAAATCCACAATATGCAGATGCTGGGTTGGGTTGGGACCGGGGGGGCTGTCTGGGGTCCCTTACACTTACCTAAAGCCTGGCACTGCCCTGAATGGGCCTCCAATGGCCTTCTGTTGGAGGCCCCAGAAGTGCTTTCTGGTGATCCACAAGTCACTTCCGGTTTTCCGGAAGTCATTTCCAGTTTGCCGGAAATCACTTCTGGGACCTCCGACAGGCCCAGGAAGGCCATCGGAGGCCTCAGAAGCGGTTTTCAATGATCCGGAGGTCACTTCCGGTTTGCCAGAAAGCCCTTTTGGGGCCCTTGAGAGGCCCAGGAAGGCCATTGGAAACCCATTTGGGGCAGCGCCAGGTCGGGGGTAAGTACAGGAGGCCTGAAACAAGCCCATCCAACTTTCCCCAGGGGGCCTTGCCTTTCATATACTGCAGTCTCATGATATACCAGGACTGCAGTAGATGAACCGCAAAAGGGTGGGGGAACACTGTACAAGCCTTTGAAACATCTTCTACAGCACCTTGTTGTTGTTGTGTCATTACGGTCGTGACCGACTCTCTGTGACTCCATGTCCATGGAATTTTCTTGGCAGGAATACTGGAGTGGCTTGCCAGTTCCTACTCGTCTACAGCACTGCCAGATTTAAAAAAATATTACAGTGGGACAGAGATAAATAGGGAATGGCCAAATAGATTATTTAAAGAAATCTGCCCCATTGTGCTTTCATACTGTTATTCTGCACTTTTTGTTCAATATTCCACTGGTCAAATGAACTCAGTTGACCATCCTATTTCAACTTATTATCATGCTTTGTGGTTACCAAAAACATTCTACGAAGACAATTGGATGTGGAGAAACATGATGTAACCTATCTATTTGTACCAGGAAATTCTTCTCTGTGTTTTTCTTTTATTTTCTGAGCTTCATCGTAATAAGGCTTCTTTTGCTCTTCTGTGAGTTTGTTCCACTCCAATCCAAGCTGTACACTTATCTCTGCATTATTAGCAGCAGGATTAGCTTTGGCTAAAGCTGGCCGATGAATTCTTGCCCATACCATAAATGCATTCATAGGACGCTTGACATGGCCATCTCTATCTTTGCTAAATGGAGTGTCTGGTATCCCTGCAATAAATACATAAAATAGAATTGGTAGGCAACATCAGTAACACTGTCTTGAATCATCCAAGCAGAGTGTGCAAAGTATGCTTGTAAGTATGTTTTCTAATAAGAATATGGCTCACTATTACTTTCAATACAAACTCCGGCAACAGCAGAATCCAAATAACTGTGAAACTTATTCCATGAGTCTGCACGATCTTTTTAACTGTTCAGTTCGAACAACAATCCTCGTATACTACAAGAACCCGTTTTTTTCAAGTGAGAGAAGCTCCACAAGCAATTGGCAAAATATGGGGTGTGTATTGCATATGCCAGCAGTTAAAATACTGTAAAATGTCAAACACTCCCCAGTTTAGTGGAAGTCTCTTTGGCCTTACAAAGTGTTAGAGAGTAGAGATCCCTATCTTGTCTCTTCATATGTTTTAAAAGCCAAGTATAGTCTGAACAATCCATCGGAATGGGAGTGCAATATTAGAGGAGGAGGAGCCTAACCTTTTTGCCTCATATCTTCCTATGAAAACTGGCTCCAGAAAGTTCTGTGTGGCCCATTATTTGTTTAAAATATTTATTGAAAATATTTCATTCCACTTTTCTCCTTGGAAAGGACCCAAGGCAGCTTGGTGCAAATCTCTTAATTATCTAAAAACAGGCCCCACTGTTTTCAATGGTGGTTATTCCTTATGGTTCAGGATGACAACCTTTGTGGTTTTATAAACGAAAACAACAGTTTTGAAAACAAAATTAACAGACAAATGAGAGATCTAATTGTGTTCTGTTTGTGATCACGGTCTTGGTTCCACATTTAGATAAATGTCAGTGAAAGCTTCTCTGTCTCCTGGCCCTCAAGCTGCCTCTGGACCCCCATGAAACTGTCACAGTTGAAATGAAACCTGATGAATGGAGCAGTGGTGCAAATGGGAACTAGATAGAAAATCCCCAGTATCCAAGTGGGGCTCATATTCATTCTGTTCTTGGAAGTTTGATTCCCACATTTACAACCCAGTATGTTTTTAAAACTTGCAAGGTTTTGCTCCCCATAGACAACATTACACAAGATGCTGATTTTGGATTAGATGTTAATTACATGAGAACTTGTGTCTGGATGTTACATTACTAATACTTTACTGGATTCTATATAATAATAACACCAATATAATAATATAATAATAGTACCCATATAATAGGAAAAAAGGACACCAATGATCAGAAACGTGAAGCCAGTATGGAATTAACAGAAGTCAGGCAAAATAATACACTGCTAATTGTGTCCATTATATTCTTTTAGGACAGTGTGTTTCTTCAGTACAGTATAAGAAATGGAATTTCAATACTCTAAGGTTCATTTTAAAAGCAATTTCACAACTAAATGTAATTTCGTTGGAAAATGTAGTTAATTTCATTTCTAATTAGATGCAATACAAAGATGCGAGGTTCTTTCCACAATAATCACATATAGATGTCTTGTTTTAAATACAGGATTAGCTTCATTAATTACTCAGATGCCATCAATATGATTCTGACTCATGATGGCCCTTTCCAGGGTTTTCTCAGAATGGAGGGCTCAAAAATGGTTTATCATTCCCTTGGGAGATTCTATATCTTGGTATCTATACACCAAAGCTACAATGGCCTCTAGGAGGTCCTCAGCCAGGTACCAAACTTACTAGGCTATCCAGCCAACGCTACTTCTGACACTGAATTTTATATATTATAAGGCCCAATCCAAAGAAACCAAATTTAGCAATAGGTGATCTCAAAGTGGCACCAGCTGTAGCAGTAGTGAAGATAGGGAGGTGACAGGGACAGTGGGAAGGGGATGGGGCAGGCTGTGGGGACCATAGGCAGAGAGGGAAGGTTAGCTTTCTCTCTTTGTCTATGGAAGTGAATGGGACAAATACAAACAGGTAAACATTTGTTTCTTCATATTCATTGGGGTCTCTGGACCTCACAAATATGAAGAGACAAATATTTAATGAACCATTGATATTTGTTGAATATTGCAATTCATTTTAATTCATCCTCACATCTAGTATAGAATAACAAATGACGCTCTAGTTCAAGAAAGATGCTGCTCCAGTAAGTTAGCCTATCATTTTTGTAGTTTCCATCCTATGTCATTTGAGGGGTACAATTAACATTTCTAACTCAGTCCCAAACCGGAGAGTGAGAGAATGAATAGTGGCACACCTCTAGCTATGACAAATTCCCCAGCAAAAATCATTTTTAAATGTGTAGATGGGACTTTTATTTCCTTTCATAACTTTTGCCTGGGAACTGGAATGGCCAGCCAAATTTTATTGAGGGCATTAATTGTACCAAGTATTATGGACCTCTATCTTCTGCACGTAAGAACAATATAAATTAATAGCTAAAGGCCCACATGTTCAAACCAGATTCTATTCCTATCTAATACCTGCGTCTGAGGGTAACACCGTAAGAGGCACATCTTTCGTTTCTATTTTCACCGACGGCTCTAGCAAGGACTGCATTTTAAGGGGCACTTGTGCCACGGGAACTTTAGTCACTCTGATGAGCTCAGGTGGAGATGGTCCCTGAAACTGGATCCTAGCCGCCAGAGGGACCGGATGGAGTGTCACGGGAATCTTCAGCTCTTGAGGATGCTGGCTGCCAAGACTTGGCTGAGGCAAACTCGTGTCTTTGTTGGCATGAGCCGGGCTGCAGGAGGCTGGGCAAGACTTGGGTCCCGCCTCCTCCTCCTCCCTCCCTTGGCAATCCTCTTGTTGGAGATGCTCCACCAGTTCTGTTTTGACGGCACTCTCTTTCGCAGAGCCCAGCTCTCCGGCATCGCTGTTCTCCTTCGCGTTTCTCTCTTTCTTGATGTCCTCTGGCTCTTTGGCTTTCCCCCTTTGGCTTTCCCCCGCTTCCTCGCCATTGCTGCTGTCCTCTTCTTCCCCTCCTTGGCGATTTCCAGCCGCTCTGCGCTCCCTTTTCCGTTTTTTGGCGCACGGGCTGGCCCTGTTGGCGAAGGCCAACTGGCTCTCTTGTTCCTGCTCCTCGGCTTTCACCTCCAGCACTTGGGGCTGAACGCTTCTCCCTTCCTGCTCCCCTGTCTTCCCACCACCGCCACTCCCCGATCCCAAGGCGAGCCCCTGTTGGGTGGTGGGGCCGGCTGGGTCCTGCTGGTGGCATGCTTTCCAAGAAGCGCCCTCGCCCTGCGGGGCCAGTTTCTGCTCCCTGCGCAAGACATTCTGTTTGGGGGACAAGGGGTGCAAGAAGGGGTGCGGAGGGCCAGGTTTGGGGGGAAAGAAGAGCAGGTGCGAGTCCCTGGCTCCCTGGGCCGGCAGAGGGGGGTGCAAGAGGAGGTGGTCCATGCAGGGGCTGGGCTGCCAAGACGTGGCGTGCAGGAAGCGGTGCTGCTCCCGGGGGGTTTCCCCCTGCGCCCCTTTTTCCATGCTGCAGCCCGCCCCTGAGAGAGTGCGATTGTTGTGGGGATTGTGAGCTCAGCCCCTTCCCCTCTGTGACCGCCCGTTTGTTGCCAACAAACGTCAGTTTGCAAACGTTCTCCGCTCCCCCCCACCCCACCCACTCCCGAAGGTGCTCGCGCCGCGCCCGGCCCCGCCCGCTCGCCTCGCGCCACCGGAGCCCGGGCACCAGAAGCGGCAATGGCGGGCCTCTCTCCACGTGCCTCCCCCCTTCCTTCCCCCCTCCGTGAGGCCGGTTGCCCAGACGTCGCCATGGTTACGCGGGGACCCAGACGCGTCACAATGCCGGCCTGCCCGAGAGGAACGTGTGCACCGTCCTCCCCGTGTCGGCAGCGCTTCTGACCCGAGGGCTTTCCACGCCCATCCGTTGATGGCAGCAGGTCCAAGAGGCGCTCCTGACTTCCTTCATCCTGTTGAAAGCAACCGCCCGAGCCCGTGCATTTCTTTTCCAAATGCACCTTCTTGCTCCAGTGCCTCTAGCACGGAGCAAAGCAGGGGGAACCTGATGCCTTGTTAACTCCTGTCAGCTCCCCTTGCTGCGCGCCATCCGGTGGCTTGCGCTCCCAAAGTACTCGGGACCTCCAGTAAGTCCTGCCATGTTGACCTCCCTGCCCAAGACCAGGAAACTCAAGGGCCACGCGGCTGTCCGCTCCTGGCACCCAGGGCCAAGTACTACTCTTCCACTCAGTGGCTGGACAAGAAATGGGAAGAAGCAAAACGGAAACGGAGGAGACAAAAGAGGTGCCTCCGAGAGGCCTTTGGAAGGGAATTTGTTCGGCAGACCTCCGCTTTGCTGCAACGACCACAGAGAAGAAAGGGACGAGGCACCGCTCACTTCACTTATACTGGGGAGGAAACGCAACGCGTCGACCAGGCGCAGAGGAACAGCCTGGCTCAAGAATTGAAGCCAATGATCCGCAGGGAGCACAGTTGCTCTGTTGTTGTTTTTTAATTAAAAAAAGCAAATCATGCTACTGGTCGCCAACGCTCTACGAGGACATGGCGCTTAAAGATGAACCCCCCGCTGAAGGCATGGACCGCAAGGATGGGGGTACAATTAACGTCTCTGCACTGACCCCCCCCCCCAGCCGCTTGCATCCATCCATCATGAGAGGGGCTTCACAAATCGGACGATGTGACATTCACCTTCCCTTCTACTGTACATTTATTTTACCCCCATCCCCACCCCAACCCATCCTTGGACCCTTTCTATCGTCTTGGATGCTTCTTGCACAGAATATGCCTGTGAAGATTCTCAGTCATCCAGGTGAGTTTATCAGGAAGTTGAGTCGTGGACTTCTTTTTCTTGAGAGACAGAAACGTTTCGCTGATCATCACGAGAATCTTCGTTCTGGCGAAGCTGATTGAATGAGCAGCGAAACGTTTCAATCTCTCAAGAAAAAAGAAAAGCCCAGTTGCCCCACGACTCAACTTCCCCAATCGTTGTACAGAACGCGGCGCCGCAAGGCAGGCCAGGAGGGCTTGGAGCCCCTCCCACTCCTCCGTGACAATCCCGAAAGACCTTGCGGCACCATAGAGAAAGGAACGGTAGCCCTCTATTTCCGGTGTCGGGCACTTCCGCCGACGGTCCCGAAGTCGGCCGTGTGTTCTCGGCACCTGGGAGGACCTCCGCGCCGGCCCGGATCGTGCCCCCCCCTGCTGCCGCCGCCGCCGCCGCCGCCATGGCGAAGAGTAAGTTCGAGTACGTGCGGGACTTCGAAGCGGACGACCGGTGTTTGCCCAACTGCTGGGTCGTCGTCCGGTTGGACGGGCGCGCTTTCCACCGGTAAGGGTGTAAAACGCCCGTCCTTGGCGGCGGCGGGCGCTGGGTCTCTCGGCCTAGGCCGCCTCGGTTGCCAGGGGCGACTGGCCAGCCAATGGGAGTGGGAGGAGTGGCTGTCAAGAGCCTACGAACTCTGGTCCAAGGAGGGTGTCAGTAGGTTTTCAGCATAGCCGTCCCGCGATCTCAGCAACGAAAAAAAACAAATGCGGAACGTTTTACTTGGCGTAGGTTTTTTTTTTTTAACTTTCGGATGCGCCTGAGGAACCTGGTTGCAGCCCAATGTGTACGGAACAGAAATTGTTGTGTTTCCTGCAGCAGAGTATCAGGGCTACCCCCTTGCCCTTTTTCTTGTCAGGAGGAGGCTTCTAATTTGGGATGGCCGTGCTCCCTAACGAGATCTGTATAGAGGTCACTTCTCATATTTGGAATGGGATGGGTGTGAGATCCTACTGGCCTGGGTGGCTTAGCTTGTCTTGGGGTGGCAGCCTGTGCAGGTTAAACCTTACTGAAATGTAACGATGCTGCAGTTTGGGTTCGGTGGTGGTGTTGAAGTGTGACAGCTTTTTTATTTATTTTTAAAAGATTTCTTCATGGGATGAGTGTACGCTTTCTCATATACTGTATAGTTTTAGAACACTGGTGAAGAAATGTCTCTCCCCCCCTCCCCGTGCTTACATAAAAACATAAGAAGAGTCATGCTTGATCATGCCAAAGGCCCATCTAGTCCAACTTCGTGTATCTCACAGTGGCCTCACCAGATGCCTATGGGAGAGCACAAGACTAGATATCTGTCTCCTGATACCACTCCCCTGCATCCGGCCCTTGAAGTACCCCGGTTTTAAGACTGGAGATTACACATCTCCGTCATGGTTTGTAACCTGTGATGGGCTTTTCCTCCAGGAATCTGTCCAATCCCCTTTTGAATGCATCCAGGCCAGGTGCCATCACCACATCCTGTAGCAGGGAGTTCCACAGACTAACAACGTGCTGGGTGAAAAAATATTTTCTTTTGTCTGTTCTTACTCTCCCAGCCCTCAATTTGAGTGTATGTCCCCTAGTTCTGGTATTTTGGGAGAGGGAGAAGAGCTTCCCTCTCTCCACTTTACTCCTGCCCTGCATTATTTTGTATATCTCAATCATATCCTCCCTCAGGCGCCTTTTTCCAGACTAAAGAGCCCCAAATGTTTTAGCCTTTCCTCAAAGGGAGGTCTCCCAGCCCAGTAATCTACCTGTCCGATCAGAGGAAAAGCCCATCTAGGCTAGCATTGTTATTCAGGACAGGCAGGACATGGTGCCTATGGTCCACTGTCTGGAAATCAGTGTTGTGATAAATATCTGAAAACCAGTGTTTCCTGGTGTTCCCATACATTAACGGAAAGAAATAATGAGTTTTCTTAAATTCTAACCCAAGGAGTAGCAATTTGTTGAAAAGGCTGTTGGGTTCTTAGTGAGTTACAGTATCAATTCTTAATATCACCTTGGTTGTTGTAGGGTTTTGTTTGTTTTGTTGTGTTCTTTTTAGCAGCAACAAGTTAGTTCCTTTGATGTTCAGCAGGTATAAATTATAGGCAAAAACTGCAATTTCTTCATTAAAAACGATTCTTCTCTGAAAGATTCCCTGTAAAGATCCCTTTGATGTTTTGGATCTCTTTCTTGTTGTTGTTCTGTTCTCTTTTTGTTCTTTTTTAAACTGCTAATATAATTCTCTTTGTTTCTACATCCAGTTTTAATATTCATTCATTCATTCAAAATATTTTCTCCCTCTCTTCTCCTTGGAAAAGGACCCAAGGTGGCTTACAATAATGAGGGAGAATATA
Organism: Phrynocephalus versicolor; assembly: GCA_023846285.1. Taxonomy (NCBI): domain Eukaryota; kingdom Metazoa; phylum Chordata; class Lepidosauria; order Squamata; family Agamidae; genus Phrynocephalus; species Phrynocephalus versicolor. Next base: position 67,798,892 of record JAHTLZ010000010.1, read on the forward strand.
CAGTCCAGAACATTTAAGACATATTCAGGTTAAGAACAGGGAATTTGAAGAGGCATCTTAGAACATTAAAAAGGTAACATTAGAGCTACAAAGAGTACGCAAGAAGAAAAGAAAAATCTATTATGAGGGGTGAAAAGCAACATGGAGAACACTAATGTATATAAAGCATGAATTGAAATTCTGGTTATTCCAAACAATTGCAGTATGTTGAAGATAACTTCTAATAGTTTTGACAATCCACATCTCTTACTATATTTCCTGTATTTTTCTCCCCCACCCCCCAAGCTTTGCTGAACAGCATGACTTTAAGAAGCCTAATGATGACAGAGCTCTTCAGTTGATGAACAAAAGTGCCCAGACTGTGATGGAAGAGCTGGAGGATATAGTCATTGCATATGGACAAAGTGATGAATTCAGCTTTGTTTTCAAAAAGAACAGCAATTGGTTTAAGAGAAGAGCAAGGTAACTTGTTTTAGAATACATTTCTCTGTATACACATATAGCCCTTTTGCATATATACTTGCTTGTTCATATATATAAACAACCGCCCAGAGTGACCTTGCTGGAAGATGGGCGGTATAAAAATCCAATAAATAAATAAAAAAGTGGATTTATACTTAATTAAATAGATATTTTCTTTGTTTAGATCTGAACTCTTCACTTTTTTCTTGCAGCAACTATATGACCAATCCAACCATGGTTTTTATGCAATTATAGTTATGACTTTCCAAGCCTACACAGTAACTGATGTCAACAGTCCCTGTTATAGCTAATGATATTTAACTAATCAAACAGGTGCTGTGACACTATGATCACTATATAGACTTAGGAAGTGATATATGTAAACATCCCAAGGGGTATTCATTTTAAATTCATTTTCCTCTAGAAAATTGTAAAAAGCAACCCATTTTACTGCATGCCTGTGATTTCAGTTTATGGGTTTTGGAATGACAGTTTTTTTTAATTCGTTGTAGCAGAAGGCAAAAACCAGAATAGCGGATCCTACCACCAAGTGGGAGTCCAATGCTAAGTAAAAGAAGAAATAGTTTAGAATAATGATAAAGAATGTAAATATAGCAAGTGGAATGAAAAAGGGAATAGAGGTGTAAAACATATTTCAGAAGGTAGCAGGTTCAACAATAAGAAACAATGATTTATAGGTGAGGACAAGGAAGTTGTGTATAGCTAATCTTATATTTTAGCTGCTTAGATGCCCTAAGCCAGGCATGTCCAAACTTCGGCCCTCCAGATGTTTTGGACCACAGCTCCCACAGTCCTTTGCCATTGGAAATACAGGCTTGGAATTCTGGGAGCTGTGGTCCAAAACATCAGGATGGCTGAAGTTTGGACATGCCTGGTGTACAGCCTTGGGGAAGTTGTATGATTCTTCTGGAAGGGTAAACCACTTATCGATACTCTTCACCTAGGAAACCCTGGCAAGGATAATCATAAGCAGGCATCAACCTGGTGTCACACAATGGTGGTGGTGGTGATGTGTGGCAAATGTCTGCATATCCCTTCACCTTGACCCAAACCAAGGGTGCTTATATGAAATAACAGAAAAGAATAATTCAAAATCAGAATGGTGAATGCCTGCCCTAAGCGCATCTGATCTCGCCTGATTTCAGAAGCTAAACAGGGTCGACCCTCACAACACACATCCTTATATTTTGTTCATGTCATTAAGCAGACGATCATCAAACATTATCAGTATATTGTAACTTGATTGGAAAATTAGCTGAGAAACTTTCCAAAAGTGGAGATGGGGCAAACAAGGAAGCTGCTTGTTTGTTACATGTAGTTGCTTCTAATAAGATGTGGAGTTGATGGGGTTACTGCATTCATAGCATAAGGGATTTGGACAATATAGAATTACAGTTCAGCTGATATGACCCACTGAATATGGATGGACTTTATTGTCTACTACAGTGTGACAGACTGTAAATGTCTCTGGTTTGTCTTGCCATGTTTAACATATGTAAATAGTGACTTTCATAGAGATCACTCAAGATTGAAATACCCTGGGCTCACATTTGAACATCACAGTAAGAGAAAATAGTAGCTTCTCACCGCCAAGCCACCCTAATAGTATCAGTAGGAAGTGCCTCTCTGGCTTGTCTCCCCATTAGTGAGCCCCGTTTTTTTCTGAAACAAGGGAGCTAGTAGGATTCACACGTTACAACAAACAAGTATGGGCAAAAGGCTGTGGCTTGTTTAGTTCCAATTTGTATAGGCAGGGACGACCACAAGTTGCTATTGCTCCCTGGTTTATTGTGACATGAGCTAGATCTTGGACTTGAGCACAGAATGGTCTATGGTCTTATTTTATTTTATTTTTGTTATTTTTACAAAGTCAGAAATCACTTTGAAAATCTTTTTTTCTAGCTGAACAGCACTGGAGTGGCAAAATTGCTCCCTGTCACCACTAGAGGGTATGAGGACACCATTTATTATTTTTATTTTTATTTTGTTTTCCAAAAACAATGAAAATATTTCTGATGGTGGGGACACTGGGACAGGTTAGACTTCCCAACATATGATCTTGGGTCTCTGGATATGATCTGCCCTTGGAACACACCCAATGAAACCAACATAAGTTATAATTACTTTAGTCATTACTAACTTATTTTCCATTGATTCCAGTACTTGTGAATTTAGGATTATTAAATCTGTATCTAACTCATAGAATCATCCATTACTGTGGCCATGTTTTATTTGTTTTGAAGCTTCATTTGGGAGAGAGAATAATAACAATTCAGACATTGTTTTGAACTGAACACAGAGCAAAATCCTCTTGTATAACTTTGATTCCAGTGTAACTCTGTCTAGTCCATGGAAGCATTTAACTGACAAAAATCCTATTATACTGGGGACTCCTTCTAAACATATTCAATTTTTAGTATGTTTTTCTGTTTCCTTGCTAGAGGTCCATTTATTTTGGGGTGGCTATGGAATCAATTCAGTAGCAGTGTCAGTGGGGAGTTTGAGGAGACAGGGGTGGACAGCAGGGTGAGGACACAGTCTGAATCCAAAAAGAGAGAGATCCCTCTGCGGGTTTATTCTGGGAGAGGTAACAGGCCTTTAGGCTAACCAAAAGCTTTTGGTTCCCCCTTCCTGTTCTAAGTTCTGGGTTCCCCTAGGCTCCTTTTTGCTTAGGGGAAGTTTTTGGAAGCTTTTTGGACAGTGGTAGAAAGCTTTCAAAAGTTAAATAAATAAATAAATCAGCAGTGAGTCACCGGGATTGGAATTTCTGTGCCAATGTGGTGATTTTTTTTATTTTAAAAGAACATAAAATGGAGGTGTGTTGGGCATAGTAAGCTTTTAAATGGATATGGAAATGGAAAAAGTGCAGAGGAGGGCAACCAGAATGATAGGGGTTGGAACACCTTCCTTACCATCTGAGGCTGAAATGGCTGGGCCTCTTCACTCTTGAATGATGGCACCTAAGAGGTGACCTGATTGAAGTTGATAAAATCATACACGGTGTAGACAAAGTAGATAAAAACTGTTTTCCCTATCGCACAGCTCTAGAACTAAGGGGCACTCCATGAAACTTTTGGGTGCTAGATCTCAAATAAGAGAAAGTATTTCTTCACCCAGAGGATCACTGGTCTGTGGAACTCCCTGCGAGAAGAAGTGGTGACAGCTGTCAGCCTTGAGAGCTTTAAAAAGGATTGGACAAGTTCATGGAGAACAAGGGTATCAATGGCTATCATTATGAAGGCCTAAGAGCAACCTCTGGGTTGGAGAGATATCTCTCAATGCCATTTGCAGGGAATCATAAGCAAGTGAAGACATCTGCTTGGCAAGACCCTGAAGCAAATGGTGAGCCGCTGTGTGAGACAGTATGCTGGACTAGATGGGCTGTGGCCTGTTCCAACAAGGCTGTTCTTGTGTTCTTAATTAGTGTTAATTAAATGTTTCTGATATCCAGTCTGAGTTGTAGTGGGAGGGAGGTTATGCAACAGGATTTTGCCCCAATTGATTACGTAAGCTAATCAATTATTGTGGTGATGGCAAATAACCTCTACTTCTCTCCTTTCTGTTTTCTGTTTTTAAGCAAGTTCATGACTCATGTGGTCTCCCAGTTCGCATCCAGCTATGTTTTCTATTGGAAAGATTACTTTAAGGACCAGCCTCTCTTATATCCACCAGGATTTGATGGACGTGTTGTGTTGTATCCAAGTGATCAGAATCTAAAGGACTATCTCAGCTGGCGGCAAGCTGATTGTAAGCTGCTCTTATATATAAAAGAAACCTCCTCCCCCACCCCTTTTAGAAGGCAAGTCTTGGTTGATACTCTTGACTCCAGTCTGTAGTTACATCTACACTTATTCAAACTGAGATATTCCAACTCCTTTCTGGAGTATTTATCTCTTATGCCCATGAGATGTCTGTAGAACTCTGAACTGACAGAACTATCCGAAGTTGGAAAAACTGACCTATCTTTCTGCCTTTCTTAGCTACATTAGTGTGGTGCAAAATTGCAGTGAGCATTATATTTAGCTGTGCAGCACAATGCGTACAAGTATTGCTGTCGTCCCTTATCTGTGCAGGAAGTGTAAAGACACTCACATTGCTAGACAATCAAGGCCAGCCATGATATCCTCATTGCCTGCAGCAGTCGACTTGAGTGGCTTATCTGCTTCCTGGATTAAGGAATTTTCCCCTGTAATTGACAGCTGTAGTTTCCCATTTCTTGTGGCAATTCTGTGAACTGAGAGAAGAGACAAAGATACATAGCATGGAAGTTTATTTACTTGAAGACTTTCTTCTCGAAATGTTTAGTAGGCTGACGATACCTGAAATTCTGAGAGTAAATATATTAACCTCAATGCATTTTCTATACTGAAGTTAACACCATTTATAATAGTAACTACTGTTGTGGAAGCAAGATTTAATGTATTTCTAATTCAAATGTGATTATTTCTTTTGGCAGGTCACATTAATAATCTCTATAATACAGTGTTTTGGACTCTAGTGCAGAGAAGCAGTTTGACACCCAAACAAGCACAAAAGAGGTTGCAGGTATGAAGCTGTCTTTCAAAAGTCTCATCTCAAGAAGTATACTGTGTTGTACTATACCTTATTTGTTGTGCCAATAGCTTGCATTCTTTTCTCTTGCTCAAAAAAAGCTTAAAGCTACAATGAGTGAGTTGGACACTGGGAAAAAATAATCTGTGAGTTTAAGAGGGTGGAAATTTGTGTGTGTGCTTCTCCTTTTACGGTCCTTGAATCAATTTGCATCCTCTGAGCTTTTGTTGGTGAGCCTCAAAATACAGCTAGTATGAAATGTTCATCTGAGCAGCCTTTTTAAAGATCAGAAAGCAGGTAAATCAAAAGAAAATGGAGGCTGATGGTGCAGGAGGCTTGTGGAGAGGTAGGGATTGTTCCCTGCTTGTCTTCCAGATCGCTTGCCTTTGCTTTTGACCGCAGACCAGATGACTGCTGCTTTTTCATCTCAGCATAGAAGCCATAGAACTGAGAAGTTATCCCTGCTTCCTCTGCTAGTCCATGTGGGCTTGATGTTGGCAAGAGAGGAAGGGGTTTCACTTTAACTCCAGCCTGCCTGGAAGTCTTGTGCGCTGGTGAAGAAGAGAGAGAACAATGCATACCCCTCTCACCACGTTTTATACTATGTGTGCAGGAGGCACCCAGCATAGAAACAGGGTGGGCAAGTGGAATTGTGGTCTGCCATGTCCAGTGCTGATGTTGAGCAGCCTGGAGAAACCAGAAAGATATATCGTTCACTCTGCCACCTGCTTATGTTTTATTTGCCTCACAAGAATTCTGTACTCTCACCTGTATGGAATTCCTGATTGCCATTTGTGACCAGGCTGGTAGTTAGATACAAGAATGATCTCTGATCATTAGCAACATACAGTATGTGCAAACTATAATTCTAATTGTGATTAACCTGTGCATAGAAGGAAAAATTTGTAGGAAGTGAGAAAGTTGGAATGTAGTTAATGATCGGGGGTGGGGGTGGAGGAGAGGAATAGTAGGAAGGGAGTTCACATGGTCACAGTGTATTTTAACTTTGGCTAGGATAGCAGGTTGTGCTGTCCTTTAATTTGCTTTGGACAGCACAAAGGAAAACTGTTTGATTTTGGAGGTGCAAGAGGTGGAGCGTAATATGAATGCAGTGAGGAATTTGGAAAGGGAAAAAGTAGCCTTTGACAGCCTGGTCCTTAACATGTTTATCCGAAGTAAGTGCCATTGAAAGCACTGTTGTTTACTTCCCAGTAAGTTTCAGTGCATGTAAATATGAATAATTTTTTTTAAAAATCAGTGCAGAAATTAATAAAAGAATAGCAAATGATGTAACAAACATAGCATCCATAGAAGATATTTAACTACCAGTCATCAACACTTGGTGAAGTGTGACCTAATTACTGTATGTGTCTAAAATCTATATTCTGAATACAAGCAGAGAAAGCGAGCCAGAGATACTCTTTTGTATAGAACAGGCCTGCCCAACAGGTAGACCGCGGGCTACTGGTAGCCCGCCGGCCATCAATAAAAAAAGCGAGGGGATATGTTCTCCACCCTCCCTCTGCCATCCCAAGGACCACCACTGCCCCAGCAAAGTTCTGGGTCTGCCAGCCCACTGTCACAGCCAAATGGGGCAGTTCAAGGGCAATGGTGCATGGAAATCTGTTCCCTCCAGAACAGATTAATTGGTTTTCAGTGCATTCCTATGGGAAACCACTGCTCTACTTACAAAAGTTTTTACTTATGAGCATGTGCTCGGAATGGATAAAATTTGTAAGTAGAGGTTTTAGTGTAGTAGCCCTCAGGCACTTTGGGCCGGAAAAAGTAGACCTTGGCCTGTTCAGAGTTGGACAGCCCTGGTATAGAAAATGCACAGGGATGCAGTAGATTCCTTCCTGTCTCCAAACAACACTCATATCTTGAACGGAGAGAAAATATTCATTGCAAGCAGACAAATACCTTTCTCTTAGGCAAGTTTTCCTTTAGTGACTGGCTGCCTGAGTGGGCTTTATGGATGCTTATGCCTTTCTGCTTTGAATGTGCTTTTACTGTTGCTTTTTTATGACTATTTGTTTGTGTGTGTGATGTTTATTTGATGCTTATTTACTATTTGTATACTTAATGTTTTAACTCAATATTGCCTTTTAATAACACGGCTCAGGTTCTTAAGAGAAAGGTGGAGTAAAATATTTCAAATAAGTTTGTATGCAAGATGATCAAGAGATATAATGTCTTCACGGATCTGCTGGCGTTTTTTAATGCAAAAAGCCTGTTTCTCTATATTCTCAGGGGACACTTGCAGGAGACAAACACGAGATCTTATTTTCGGAATTCAATATTAACTATAACAACGAACCCTTGATGCATAGGAAAGGAACTGTTCTAATATGGCAAAAGGTAAAATTGTTTTCAATGTACCGGTTTACATTTAAAACAGTAGCATGCATTTTACAAACAATTATACAAAATATTACATGATAATTCAATAGTTTTTTACTATTCTATATGTAATGAGTTTCCAGTGCAAGGATCTTATGAATTTATATAGGTGGTATAAAACAAAATCCAGCACTAACTCTTCTTTTGTTAGGTGCTCATGTACTGCCCCCCCTTTTTTGCTTTCTTTAGGACGTTATGCTGAAGCTGTTGGAAATACTGTGTTCCAACAACTTAAAAGATGTTAACTTTCTTTTAATAAAGTTTTAGTTGCTTAATTCCAGTAATGGAAACATACATTCCAATATTCACCCTACTTGTCTAAGAATACTGCACAGCAAACATTAAAGCAAAGCAAAGTGTGCTGCTTATATATCACCCAATAGTACTTAAAGCACTCTCTGTGCAGTTTAAAATTCATTTATGCAAGCTGCACATTGCCTCCCCAGCAAGCTGGGTACTCAATTTACCGACCTCAGAAGGATGGAAAGCTGAGTCAACCGTGATCCAGACACCTGGGATTGAACTCTAGGTTGTAAGCACAATTTTAGCTTCAGTACAGCAATTTAACCACTGTGTCATGAGGCTCCAACATAACAAAACTAAGCAAAGAGTGGTAAAAACTAAAATCTGAATGAAAGCAGCAACAATCATTGAAAAAACTGAATTATAGTTGGTCAAGGGATTGGGCTATAAGTAACATGAAAGCATCTTAGGTATTTAGCCTATGTGTCTGTATGATGTGATATCCTTTGTCCTAGTATAACACTGTTACCACTGTACCACACGTCTCCGGTTCTAACTTGGATCATGGCTGTATGTTTTAGCATATTTAACTTTTGCAAATCAGTTCTTGTAATGTCTGCTCACAAGGAAGTCCCACTGAGTTCAGTGCAATTTACTCTTGCATTTGTGTGGACAATTCTTTATTTCCCTGTCTGTTCCATTGAAGTCACTAAGGCTTATCTTATCTTACCTGGCGTTACCTAGGACAGCAGTGTATCATTGGTGGGAACAGTTTTGAACTAGCAGTTTTGAACTAGCAAGAAAATAACTTGTAGCAACATGCGGTCAAGCTGATGTTGACTCCTAGGGTGACCCTTTCCAGGGTTTACTGGATAGAAAGCACAATTTTTCTTAATGGAATTCTCCCAACCTACACAGGCTTGTTCTTGTCGCAAGAGGCACCGCGGAGAATTGAATTCCTGCCCCATGTGTGCTCCACCTCACTGCACTACTCAGCCAAATCCCATACATACCATGGAATATTCCCTACTGAATTCAGGGAGATTTACTGTCCGATGTGCACATATATTCAGAACCTCAATTGACTAAATTTCCATGTCAATACATTCTGAAGACAAAAAAACAACAACACTCTTACCTAATTAGGGGTGCACAAAGTGTGGGCTTCTGGGTATAACTCAATAATGGTGTATGCAGTTCACCATGGGTTGTGCTAGGTGGAGGAGGTAGAAGTTGCAGACTAGTGACATCCAAAGACCAGTCGTTCACCTGCTACTGATTTAAAGCATGTTGCTCCAAGAGCCATTCTTTACAGTGTGAGAAGGGGATGTCTGTCTGAAAACGATTCCAGCCCATTTACACTGACCAATAATGAAAAATTTTCAACCAGCTGAAAAAGGTATCCCTGATGAATCGAAGAGATATTTAAAATATTTGCCCCCCCCCCTTAAACAGAGTCACTTTTACTGATCAAATATTCTAATAAAATTGTTACTGTCTCTAGAACATCAACTTTGCATTAATCTGTCACTTGTACTTCTAGGTAAATCACGTTATTATGAAAAGAATAAAAATTCCAAAAGAAACTGAAGAGAAAGAAGTTGAAGTAACCCGGACAAGAAGTACAGTAGTATCTTTGCACTGTGATATCATTGGAGATCAGTTTTGGGAACAGTATCCTGAAATCCTTTCTGATGACAGCTGACCTTCCCCATATGAACTGTGGTGCAAAGTACTTTGTGGATACTTTACAAGGTCTGCATTGCATGGAGAAAGAGAGAACTAACTAGCCCAGTACAAGTACTGCTATTGTTTAAACAGGTGCAGTGCACCTCTTGAAACATTCCTACAAAGCTCTGTTGTGGCCAGAAACACACTGCTATGGTTATGTACATCGTATCATAACAGTTATGGGGTGCCTTATAGCAGTATCAACCAATTTTGCTGTGGAAAAAGAATGTCTTTAATTTAAGTTCGGGTCTCTGAGGCACTCCACTGATGCAAGTCCCCTGAGATGATAAGCTGTCCATTTGAAACTCGGAAAACATTTAAGCTTCTGCTTCAAATTAAGTTCTATCATCAGGGAGCCAAGTTACAAATTATCCTACTTGCTAATGTCTCTGGATTATAACAATGATAAACAAAACACCTCTGCAAGTAGCTGAAACTAATTAGGAACTTTTCTCTCAAGTGTAAATTAGTTTTGGCCTTTCTGAAAGCCAGGAGACGTAATTTCCCACTGTAATCATACATTTATTGTCTGGACTCTCTCCGTGCTGCTTTACTGATTATTAGAGATGGTCTCAGGTGACCAGACTAGAATAATAAAGTTATTGTATAAGGGCAGTATCACAGTAGGGTATGTTTGTAGGTCATGCTCTCATTTTACTGCTGTCTGGGAAGCTGTCCTGTTCCTACTGTGGGGGACTGGTGTGGCATCTTGCAGAAAGTTCTTTATGGTGATGCCACGCTGAAAAAGAGCTAGTGGTGTTCCTGTGTCTTTGCTTTAATCAAAGTAATTATGACATGAAGTTTTTATGTGAAATATTAATGCTGTTCTAGTATCCTTCATCGGCTTTCTCCATTTACATGTAAAGGAGATAATCTAGAGCAAACACTGTTTTAGCCTTGTTTATTAGCCTTTTTTTTGGAAATGATAAATGCTAAAATGTATTTTCTGGTATAGTGTCCCAGTAATATTCTATAAATATATTTTATATATAAAATGTGTGTATTTGCGATAAGCTTGGTGACTGAGATTTGATTAACAATTGTAAACTGGATGTAAGCCAGGAGTGACAGTATAAATAGTTAAGACCTGATTATTTATTAAGACAGGAAACACAAGACACAATACCTACATCTACCTGTAGTCAGTGCCAAGACACGTGGTTTGTGTAGTTTTACCAAAGTGAGGCTGTTTGTTTCACCAGAAGCATTCTTCTTTTAACAGAGCAACGTAAAGTCGCCCCTTCATTTTTAACCGCAGGGTATAAGGGAACAGTGAGTGTTTCTTTGGTTACATGATAGGGATAGTCCAAAGCCTTGTTCACAAGTCTAAATGACAACTCCCAAATTTGACACAGTTTAGTAGCAGTTGTCATTTGGGTGGCAACACGCACAGGTAGAGAAGTCTCTTTGTTAACTACGCAACTATATTTTCTAACATTTGAAATGCATTAACAACTGCTGTAATTTGGTGTGTTAGAATTTGGTTTCTGTATGAAAGACTCATTTAAAAACCTCTAAATGCGATAAATGCAGCATTCCCTTGACCCCACTGCCTTGCTTAAAAGCCTGCTAGAAAAGGAGTGTCTTGGCCCGACGACAAAAGGACAGGAAGGAGTGGGCCATCTTGGCTTCTCAGGGCAGTGCATTCCAAAGCCAGGAAGCAGCCACCAAGGAGGTCCTCTCTGGTTTTCCTTCGATACAAAAGATAAATAACACTAAACAGGTGCTTCCAAATGCCCTCTCGGCTCCAAAGTCAGAAAGATACCATGGTTACTCTCAGGGATGTGTAGTCTTTGAACAAACATGTAAAAAGGAACTGAATTAGGAGTACTTGTGCATTTTTATGGCCACCGGGAGACAGAGTAGAGAATCTTTAGGTATTAACAGAACAGGGCTATGTATCCATGGATTGTTCATGTTAAATTCAGCATTTGCCTATCATAATTAGAAATGGGGCAGGTGAAAGAAAATTTGGGAAGATGCTGAGTGGATGGCCGTGAATGGTAATAAATGTTCTATACCTAATGAACCTTCCTTGCCTTTCCTACTGCAAAGTCATAGAATAAATCATCAGAGCCTGTACTGTTTCTGCAGCAGCTTTTTTTTTCTCTGATCTGCAAAAGAAGTGTGTGGGGAAGGGGAGAGAAAGAACAGCAGATACATAGAACAACATGGATATAAGATCAGATTTATGTGGCTGCTGAGACAAGAAGCAGAAAACACTGATAATTCTGGCCATTTCAATAGAGAAAATTAGTTCTGATGGAGCCACAACTCTTTTAGTAGGAGTGGGCAAGAGACTGCCCCAAATATGTCAGAGGGTTACTGCTGATTGCCCCCCCCCCATTTTGCAGAAAATAGATGCTGTTTAAGGCCTGAAGGGTGCTTGTTGCTGGAAAGGAATTACCCCTTGCTGAGTAGGCTGTGAAACAGTGTGGGGGAACTGTGAGGACCCCAGTGGAGGAAAGAGATGCAGGGGCCACAGAGGCTGGTGGCCATGAGTGCACCAAAAGTAAAAGAATTAAATAGTTTAAAGGTTTTGGACATTCTGGAAGTGTCTTGGGAAAACCTTAGGAAAGAAACAAACTCCCGGGCCAGGCTCTTGGTTACTCCTAAGCCTAGTCCACATCTGGGTACACCTTGTTACTTGCCTTATAGAAGAGCAAAGCAGTTCTCTCATCAGCCTTTGTGACTGGAACTGGAGTCGATTGTGAAGCTGTTCTGAGGAAGCCTCTGCTGGAAGAAAAAGACAAACAAGGTGAAATGCCCTGCAGGGACCTCAAACCCACACCATGAAGCAACAATGGGTGGTGAACCAAATTGGGCTCACAGTGGCAGACAAGAGAAAAGCAGCCTGCCTCTCCTGTTTTCATTGAGACCCTGGCTGGTGCTTCAGGATGGGCTTGCTGGGCATGCAGAGTTGAAGATGGAGTCCCAGAAGCTGAGGAGGTGGTATTTCCCCACTCCAGCCTTGCTGTTTATTTGAGAGTGGGGTTAGGGTTACAGTTGGTGGGGTATTTAGTTGTTTTATATTACAGTATCATGAAACCACAAATATTTTTCAGGAAGATGGATGGGAACAAGCACTGGGATTGCCTGAAACCTGGAGACTGCATTGGGCATGATGGCAAAACACTGTACTGTACAGTGAGGAGAAGAAGGACTTCATAAACTTCCCAAGTAGCCTCCCAATTAGATGTAGCATCAGCCACATCAAGTCAGACCAGAGACCAAGCAGAGACCCGCTAGGGAGAACTGTAGACAGAACAGAAGGCCTTGTGGGGCTCCATGAAAGAACTGAGGCAGCAGATCTGTCATAGGGCAGCTGCAAAGCTGGAAAAGGTGGAAGACCTTGAAAGCTGGAAGGCTCAAAAAGGGCAGACAGGACCCTTCTGAAACCGAGACCCCATGGCTCTTGGGGGCCAAGTACCCTCTTGGAAACTGATTTGGAGGAGGAGGCCTCTAAGCCCCTCAACCCAGCCTGGTAGAATTAAAAAACAAATACAGTACAGGTCTTTACTTTTATTAATCATTCTCAATAGGTAAGCATTTCGGTACTAGGTGTTAAGAGAGGCAGATGGCTTCCCAACCAATTTTTCCACCCCTCACTGGCGTGCCATTATTCCATTAGATTTGGCACAGTGCGGCGGCGGGGGGGGGGAGATCATCGCCCCCAACTCCCGCGCCGCCGCCTCCTCCCTCTCGGCTTCGTGATAGGTTGCAAGAAAAAGAGTGGGTTTTTGCACCAAGTTTCCGTCCCTCTCTTTCGGCTGACTTCAAGCAGACGTGGGAAGCCCCCGGCCCTTGTCACCTTCCATCACAGGCTTGACAGGCGGGCGTTTCCCCCCCCCCCGCTCCGTGCCGCGCTGCCATGCCAAGGCCGCCGTGGGCGTGATTATTTCTGTCCTCGGAACGAGCGGCCGCCTTGTTTCCCGCCGCCTTATTCTGCCCGGGTTGCGGGGGCGGGCGTGCCGCCGCTCCCGAGGGGGAAACGCAGGAGAGCCATTTTTTTAAAAAAAAATCCAGTGCCCACCTTGAACGCCAGCCAATGCCGGCTTGCTTTTAGCCCGGCAAGCGCGGGCCCGAGCAACAGGCGCGCCCGTTTGCAAACACAGCCCGGCGGCTTTCGCTTTCCTACCGCGAAGGAGTAGGAGTGGCAAGCAAGGGGAGCGCGATCGCAGGTCCCATCGGGCGGAGTACTGTGACAAGGGAAGGCCCGCGGGTGGGCTTCCCGCGCCAGATAGCCGCGATGGTCTTCCGGGCGGGGTCTCCCCGCCTCTGAAAAGGCTCTGAGAAGGGCGGGAAGGAGGCGGCCGGGCCCTGTCCAGGCTGGGGCGGCCCTTAGCGGTGAGATCGGGGCGCTGCGCTGCGGAGGGCTCCGCCTTCCCGCTCCTCTCGCCGAGCCCGGGCAAAGGAAGAGCCATGGAGGAGGCGGCGGAGAAGAAGGCCGACTCCGGGCCAGGCAGGCGTCGCCGGCGTCGCTCCAGCGGCCACCGCAGCAGCTCCGAGCGCTCGCCCAGCCCCGGCCGCCTGGACGTGAGCTCGCCGCGCTTCGACCCGCTGCTGGCGCTGTACTCGGAGCGCACGCCGCTGCCTTACCCGGCCGCGCCCTGCTTCAACAACCTGGCCGAGTACGAGAGCTTCCAGCGCGGCCTCCTCCGCGGGCCCCGTCGCCAGCGAGGGGCGGCGGCGGCGGGAGCGGCGGCGGCCGGGCCGAGCAGCCGTTCCGCCGGGAGGCGCGCCCGGAGCCGAGCCGGCCAGGCCCCTGCCGACCCGGAGCGCATCGAGCGCCTCCGCAGCCTCATGGTGGTCAA
>JAHTLZ010000010.1:67818703-67836998 GCA_023846285.1 Phrynocephalus versicolor
AGATAGATAGATAGATAGATAGATAGATAGATAGATAGATAGATAGATAGATAGATAGATAGATAGATAGATAGATAGATAGATAGATAGATAGATATTATATACAGTAACTATATTTTTACAAGTGGAAATATGTGGAGGAGAAATAACTGTGTATTATTGGAGCTGTTTCTGACATCCTTATAGAGCCACAGGCTATTTCTAACATACAACATTTAAACAATAGAATAGAACCAAAGTGTTGTGTTGTGTTGTTACAGTTGTGACCGACTCTTCATGACCCCATGACCATGGAGTTTTCTTGGCAGGAATACTGGAGTGGTTTGCCGGTTCCTACTCCAGGCACCTAGAGCACCTGGTATTCCCTGGTGGTCTCCCATCCAAATACTAACTAGGGCCGACCCTGCTTAGCTTCTGAAATCGGGTGAGATCAGATGTGCTTTGTGCATCTAGGCAGCTCGTGAACCAAAGTATCTTTATATAAAGGCAGCACATTTTAATCAATTTGGTGATATTACAGAGCTTAGTTTTAAATCACTCATCTAATAGCTCATTCAGCAGACACTGCTGTTTTTTTTAAAAGTACCATTAATTAAGACTATGAAGTGTAGACTAGAGATTGAGATGAACCTCCAAAATGGTGGTTCTTACAGATCCATGGTTCATCAAGGGTGATGAACCACAATTGTCCCCCATCAACCAATGAATCACTCATTCAACCTTCTTCCTGTTTTAGTATTATTAGTACAGTACTTCTAAAATACTTACTCCAGTACTTCTAAACTACCTAGTTCAGAGTAATCAATGATGACTGTATTATTGACACACTTCTTATGCAATGCCCCATCCCCGCAAGACTTTGTGCTCATTGACATTTTCTTCTGTTTTGAGAATGTCTTTTCTGTGATAAACTAAGGAACGTTGGGGAGGAGATAAGGTGTTTCTCTGTGCCTTGCAGAGAAAGGCCTTAAATAAACAGCCAGAGAGCTGGATAATAAATTATGTTCCTCCCATTCCTTTTTAAAGTCCTCTCTGAGTGAGGTTAAATTATGTAACTGCTTCTCTCATTAACAAAACATGGGTTAGAGGCCCCAGATCCCCGCATAGTTCAAAATCTGTGAAGAACTTGAATAACTTACAAAACAATAAACAGTTGATTCTCTCTCACACATTCTCTATTGAGGTTCTCTTCTGCATTGTTGACAACTCTTTCCATATACTGTAATACCATTATAATGATCTAGAGGCTGAATTAGAGCTGTTGTGTTTGGGGGGCAAGAAGACCAGTTCTGACACCTTCAATGTTAAAGTCATGGGGTACTGGATGATTAGGGGGACAGTACAGTGGGACCCCTGTATCTGCGGGGGATCGGTTCTGGGACTCCCTGTGGATACAGAAATCCGCGGATAAGAGGCACCCATGCCGCATTGCTCACCCAGAGCATCGGGGGTGGCGGCGGAAGAGGCGCCCATGCCATGCCCCTCTCCCAGAGCATGGGGCAGCTGGGGAAGAGGCGCCTGTGCCACATCACTCTCCTGGAACATTGGGGGTGGCGGCAGAAGAGGCACCCACGTGGACCTGCAGATGCCTGCAGGAAGTGCGGGTGCTTCTTCCACCACCACCTGGATGTTCCGGGTGAGCGTCACGGCATGGGTGCCTCTTCCACCGCCACCGCCCCAATGCGCCAGGAGAGCGGCATGGCGTGGGCACCTCCTGCCGCCACCCCTGATGTCCTCCACCCCTCCAGAGGGTGCCTGGCAAAAGTAAGTTCCCCTCTTGCCTCCCCCCCTGCTGATCACCAACCGTGGATAACTGAATCAGCGGTTAGTGAATCAGCAGATACGGGGGTCCTGCTGTATTTATTGAATGTTTCTTTGTTTGCTTGTTGGAAAAAAAAATCTGTGTTGCTTAAGCCCATCAGATTCAAGGGAGATGTGTATTCCTGAGAGCATATGCCACATAATGCTAGTTCTTTTCTTTTCCCCTCCTGGGTCCCAAAAGGTATCAGACAAAATATGCTTTGTATCATTGCATCATGGCTCGAAACTTCTTTTTTTAGGCCCTGACAGATGTTGATGAGACCTACCGGAAACCAGTGCTGGGTAAAGCTTTCTACGTGGAGCCACAGTTGACTCTCACCAGGGTAAGTAGGCATCCGTCTGCCTCTGTGTTTAGATTCCTCTTGTCTAAATGGGCTTCCAGATATCCTGACCAGTATAGTGAGTGGTGACGGCTTCTGAGAGTATTAGTCCAAGAACACAAGAGTGAGTTGGGAACCACTGCTCCACCACAACCCTTCTCATGCCACTGTCCAGCCCACTGCCACAGAATTCCAAGGGCTGTGATAAGCTGAGCCCAAGAGAGAGTGGACACTAGCGCGGTCGGTCATATCCTCCCTTCCCTGAGTTCTATTAAGTAGGATGAGAGAGTAACGTTTCACTTTGTGCAAAGCTTTTATGAAAGGTGCCAGCAGCTCATACTGAGAGTACTGGGGGATGGCAGTACTGATGGATGACACCCTTCCTTTTCTGTCTGAATCCTCCTTGAAGGGAAGGGGAGTGCTCTCTTTGACAGACAAAAATGGTACAACTATGTTCAAATTGTTTTGAACAAATATATCATCCCCTTGGGGCCAACAAAGGGTATCGCATTATATTTTTCACAAAGGCAAGCCTGTGACAAACATAAGGTACATGAACCATGCACGCTTACAAAGAAAAGGTCTTTTTTGCCCCAGTGGGTAGGAGGGCATCAGCAGAACACAAGGTCACTTCCAATTAATTGTGCTTACTGAAACATAACAACACAATATAATAAAAGCCAAATAAAATGTAATTAAACCCACTGACTAGCTAGAGCTACTTAAGTAAATGCACAAATTAAAACCTATTTGAATATCTCAGGAAAATATTTACACTAGTATAAGGCAGTTTTCTATAATTTGGCCTTAATTGGCTTTCGAAACACAAAGAAGGATGGCACCCAGAGAATCTTTATCAGAAGATGCAACTGGACTCAAAAGACTGCATCAGAAAAGCATCTATAAATGCTTGTATGCAAATGCCAGAAGCCTCTGGAACAGAATAGGGGAGTTGGGATACTTAGCAATAGATAAAAATATTGATATTATTGGCATCATTGAAATCTGGTGGACGAATGATAACCAATGGGATACAGTTTTCCCAGGCTACACACACTGTACAGGAAGGACAGGAAGGGGCAAACGGGAGGTGGTGTAGTCTTGTCTGTCAAAGAAGTGATAAAATCGTACAAATTGGAATATATGGAGTCACGATTAGAAACTCTGTCGGTAAGAGTAGCAGGCCACAAGGATGGTCTAACAGTAGGCATATGCTGTCGGCCTCCGACCCAAGCCCCTGAGGGAGACTGGCAACTGGAGAATGTTGTGAAGGAGGCATACAAGAAGGGAAGACTGGTTATAATGGGGGACGCCAATTATCCTCACGTAGACTGGGTGAACTGTTGCTCAGCACATGATAAAGAGATAAAGTTCCTCCATATGCTAAATGATTGTTTCCTGGAACAGATGGTTGAAGACCCAACTAGAAGTACAAGAATCCTTGACTTGATCTGGTGCAAAATGTTAATGTGACTGATCCAATAGGGAACAGTGACCACAAAACAATTATTTTTAGCTTACCCGTATATACTTGAGTATAAGTCGACCCGAGTATAAGTCGAGGCCCCTAATTTAACCCCCCAAAACTGGAGAAACGTATTGACTCGAGTATAAGTCTAGGATGGGAAATGCAGCAGGGCCTGGCAGCTCCTCCTTTGTGAGCTGGGAGAGTGGTGTGTGGTGTTCAAAAAGGCTTTTAGCCACCGACCCAAGCACTTGCCTCAGTGGCTAAAAGTATTGACCTGCATATAAGTCGAGGGCCCCTTTTTTCAGCCCAAAATTAGGGCTGAAAAACTAGGCTTATATTTGAGTATATACAGTAATCATAGACTGACAATCACTGATAAAATCTAACATAGAAACCTTAAATTTTCAAAAAGGCAATTTCCCAAAGATGGGGAAACTAGTAAAAATGAAGCTGAAAGGGAAAATTGAGAGAGTCCAAACACTCCAAGAGTCATGGAGGCTGCTCACAACAACAATAACAGAGGCTGAGTTGGAATGCATACCCAAAAGGAAAAGGCACTGCCAGGTCCAAGAGGACTCCTATGTGGCTTACAGGAACTGTTTGGGAAGTCATCAAAAGCAAGAAAAGCTCATTTAGAAGATGGAAGGCTTGTCGGAATGAGGACAACAAGCACAAACAAAAATTCTGGCAGAACAAATCCAAGGCAACAATCAGGAAAGCAAAGCAAGACTTTGAGGAGCGTATAGGTAAAAACTCTCAAAGAAATAGCAAGGACTTCTTTAAGTACATTAGAAGTAAGAACCCAAGTAGGAAGGCCATTGGGCCATTAGACGACAGTGGAAGGCAAGGGATTATTAAAGAGGAAACAGAGATTGCAGCTAGACTCAATGAATGCTTTGCTTGAGTATTCACTGAAAAAGACAGGGACTACATGCCCAAAACAGAGCCTATCTTCGTAGGGAGGGAAACCGAAGAATTAAGCCAGATAGAAATAACCAGGGAGGAGGTCCTTGCATGTCTTGTTAAACTAAATGTTAACACATTACCAGGACCAGATGGCATTCATCCATGAGTTCTTAAGGAACTTAGATGAAATTGCTGATGTCCTAGCCAAAAGATAGAATCTTTCTCTCAAATAAGGTGTTGTGCCTGATGACTGGAAGGTAGTGAATGTAACACCAATCTTCAAAAAATGATCCATATGTGATCCAGGAAATTACCAACCAGGCAGTTTGACATGTGTCCCAGGCAAAGTGATGGAAACCATCCTAAAATATAGAATTAATACGCACATAGAAGAGAAGGTGCTGCTGAAGGAGAGCCAGCATGGCTTTTGCAAAGGCAAATCATGCCTCACTAACCTGTTGGAATTTTTTGAGAGTGTCAACAGGCATGTGGATAAGGAAGATCCAGTTGACATTGTTTATCTGGACTTTCAGAAGGCTTTTGACAAGGTCCCGCATCGAAGGGTCTTGAATAAACTTGCTAGTCACGGAATAAAGGGATTGTCCTGGATCAACAACTGGCTAAGGGACAGGAAACAGAGGGTAGCACTAAATGGACACTTCTTGAAGTGGAGGGAGGTAAAGTGGGGTCCGCCGAGGTTCAGTACTGGAACTCCTGCTTTTCAACTCCTGCTTCATAAATGATCTAGAACAGTGATGGCAAACCATTTAGAGACCGAGTGCCCAAGTTGCGATTTAAAACCCACTAATTTTTTGCAAAGTGCCAATACAGCCATTTAACCTGTTTACAGGGGGCTGTGAAGGGGCGATGTCGGGTGCCCACAGAAAGTGCTCCGAGTGCCACCTTTTGCACCGGTGCCATAGGTTCGCCAACACTCATCTAGAAGTAGGAGTAAATAACAAAGTAGCCAAATTTGCCAGCGACACTAAATTATACAGCGTAGCAAAAATTTAGAGAGATTGTGAGGAGCTCCAGAGGGATCTCTTGACCCTTGGGGAGTGGGCAAACCAGTGGCAAATGGGCTTCAACATTAGTAAGTGCAGAGTCATGCACGCTGGGGCAAAAAAACCCAATTACCTTTATAAACTGATGGGGTCTGAACTCTCTGCAACAAACCAGGAAAAGGACCTTGGTGTCCTGGTGGACAGCTCAATGAAGGTATCAATTCAGTGTGCCACAGCAGTGAAAAAAGTAACTCAGTGCTAGGGATCATTAAGAAGGGTATAGAAAATAAGTCAGCAGGTATCATTTTGCGTCTTGTGAGGCCCCATCTGGAGTGTTGTGTCCTGTTCTGGTCACCACACCTCCAGAATGATATGGAAATGGAAAAAGTGCAGAGAAGGGCAACCAGAATGATTAGGGGACTAGGACACCTTACTTACCATCTAGGGCTGCTACGGCTGGGCCCCTTCACTCTTGAATGACAGCGCCTAAGAGGTGACCTGATTGAAGTTTATAAACTCATACACGGTGTGGACAAAGTAGATAAGGAAAAACTGTATTGCACAACACTAGAACTAGGGTGCACTCCATGAAACTAGACTATGAAGTGCTAGATCTCAAACAAATAAGAGAAAAAACTCCCTGCCAGAAGAAGTGGTGACAGCTGTCAGCCTTGACAGCTTAAAAAAGGATTGGACAAGTTCATGGAGAACAAGGGTATCAATGGCTATCATGATGGATGCCTAAGGAGAACCTCCGAGTTGGAGAGATAGGCAGGATATCTCTCAATGCCATTTGCAGAGAATCATAAGCAGGTGAAGACATCTGCTTGGGAATACCCTGAAGCAAATGATGTGCCACTGTGTGAGACTGAATGCTGGACTGGATGGGCTGTGGCCTGTTCCAGCAAGGCTTTTCATATGTTCTTATGAAGGTTGTTCCAGAGGGAAGGAGCCACAACCAAGAAAGCTCAGTTCTTTCTGTTGGCTTTGTTTGGTCTCCTTGACACAGTTCTTAGTGTCAAGGACTGTGATCAGCATGTGGGGCAGGTAGCTGTTTTCTGGGAGAGATATGCGGCCAAGTATCAAGATCCTCAAGAGAGAGCAGAACACATTTTCTGCTCCACTTTCAAGTGCCTTTCATTACATGCCTATTACTTTTCTTCCCCAATCCTTTCCCTCCAGTTGTTTGACCGACTCAAGCTGCAGGAGTCCTTGATTAAAAAAGGAACGGAGGCGAAGCTGGCCGACCTGCCGCGCGACCCCAGGACCCTCGGACGGAGATCTGAATCGAGTTGTCGAAGATCCGAGGAAGAGCGTGGAGGGAAAAGGCACTTGAGCAGAGAGAGGACACGGAGTTCCAGTGTGCCTCGATACTTTGGGAAGGAGTCGGACAGGCTTGGGCAGACTTCCCAAACAGAAGGGAAGAGCGCCGCTGGGACTAGGGGCCGGTCACGGAAAAAGCAAAGGCCCAAAGTGGATTATCAGCAGGTTTTCACACGGCACATCAACCAGATTTTTATTCGGGGGGAGAATGTCTTGCTTGTTCATCTTGCACACTGACCTCATTGGTCTTAAGACGGGCAGGAGCATCAACATCAATAAGAGCTAGGGGTGGTACACCTGCTGCTGTGAGATTTTTATGGTGCGCTAGCTCTTCTCCCCCTTTTTCTAATGTCCAGAGGAAAGAAATGGTGGTGGATCTCAGAGGCAAGAGCATCGTGAGCTAGTTGCCAATATGCTTGGACCAGAATTTAGCCAAGGACCTTGGGCGCTATCGAGCAATTGATCTAATTCTACAAGAATTATCAAGCAATTGATCTAATTCTACAGGAACTCAGACTTTGCAAAACCATGATGCTTAGACATGGTATCGTGTTCTTATATATTTCAAGGCCACTCCAATCAGAAGGAGTGAGTGAGAAAGGCCACCTGGCTACAGAAGAAGCAAGAGTTTGTCAGGGACTTGGATGCTTCAATGAGAAATGCTAGTAATTTGAATCTATTCGAAAAGCATGCTTTATAACCATGGTAGGGAAATGAAGAACTTGTGATTAAAAAAAAAAGAGGCATGGCTTTAAGTATTACCTTGCGTGGACCCCATTTCCCTTTTCATTGTGTGCATGGCTCAGCCAAAAAAAAAAAAAAAGTGCCCCCGAGTTGAGCTACAGTGCCATCTGGCGTCCACCTCCCATCTCTTGAGCAGAAAGTGAATGGAAATGGAATTAGGTTATCTGCATAGCAAGAATATTTAGAGGCCTTTGCTTTCAACCTGTTCCTTATTTAAGATTAAAGGCAGAGTGTAACTTTTTCTTGAGCATTCAAGAAACGTCACCTGTTTAGCCCCTCTCAGCCGCCAGCAAACAACAAACGTAATTAATTGCGTAGCTTCTCTAAGTGAAGGGCATCTTGCTGTATGTTGGAACAAATCGAGTCTTTCATTTTTCATTCCCCGTCTTTTCCCTGCCAGGGTAATAGTAAAGGAAATCAGTTTGATTTACATAATGTCACATAAGAAGGGACAGGCAGCGTGGCTGAAGCAGCTTCGACATACTGGTTTCCCACATCTGATGGTAACTGCAGATCATTCATCTTCCTGATCGTTTCTGGGTCCTCTTAAGTGGTAGTTGGACTGTTCCTGGGATGCATGTGTAAGGCTGCTGAGAAGCATGCATCGCGATTTTTGTAATAATCAGCGGCATTGGCAGTTTTCCCTTTTATTATTTACTAATCCTCATACCCCTGCAAGGTGCCTGAACAATGCATACCTGTAGAATTTTCTGCCACGGAAAAATGTTACAGCACTGTTATCGTAATGCCCTTTGTTTGCACGGAGTGTGTATAGCTCTTCTCCAGCGGACATTACCTCTGTAACATGTCCAGGATTGTAACAAATGTTCACATTTCCAGTATGGGGTTGAAAAGCTTTTTTTAAACTCAGTGTAGAATCAGGATGCTCCTGGAAAAAAAGACTATGTGGCCAAAATCCTGTTGCCCTGCATTTGCTGGCAGAAGGAAGGTGTCATAACTCGCAGCCGAAGGTTGCCTGCTGAAGAACAAGCCTTTGATTGCTTATTGTGGGCCCGTGGAGCATGGTAAGAGACCCAAACAGTGAGCAGTTTTTTAGTGGCAGTTGTGCCATTTCCTTTCTGCCAGCATAACAGCACAGCAGGACAGTGGCCTCTCTGTCACATTTTGTCAACTGCAGTCCATTTTTGAAATAATCTGGTGATGGGGAGTGCTTTGCACGTGGCACAGTAATCCTTTTCTTCATGCGTTCAACATCATGTATGTGCTGAACACAATGCTCTGTTTTGTTCATGGGTAGAACCAAATGAGGTTGCCTGAGATGTTCAGGGAGTGAACGTCTTTTTTTCAGCTGGCTGTGTCTGTGCCCTGCTGCCATTTTGCTCACAAGTAAATGGCAGCAGGGCACAGAAGGGGTTAGAAGACAAGAAAAGGCAGGGTAGTTCTGAGGAGCCTTGTAGAAAAGGCTGAGAAGTTTTTTTGAGTCCCTTGTATTTGATAATTTGAATTTTGATAATTCTCCTTTGGAGAATTACCTGTTGAAATGGCTGCCAGAGGGTTTGGGGTTGTAACCCTGCATGCAACTTATAAAGTATCCAGATACGATATTTCCTGTTGTATGGCAGTTTGTTTCAAAAGGTTGCACCATTTATATATCCATACAAAAGGATTTGAATGGGCGTGTGAGAAACCCAGAAATATAGTCCTATATATAATGCATAGTTCAGCTCTTTGTGTAATTTAGGGAATTGGTCAATACATTGTCAGCCTCTTTGATGGCAGAAACGGAAGGTAAAGAGGAAGAGCCGTTGAATCAATGGAATTAACCCATGCAAAAAGAAAAATTGTGCAACGATAACCTACGCTCAGGATAATTTCACACTGAGTATGAATAGTATACAGAAGATGTCTATCTTGCATTTTGTCTTTTCTTTCCCAGACATTTTAATAGTCACCCTGGTTGACTTCAACGTTCAGAATCCTTAGGCAGTGTGGCTGATTGTGAGCTAAAAAGTAACTTTTCTGGGCTCTCGCCTTTGACCAGATCATTACATTTTATGCTGTATTTAAAACCAAAATAGATCTTGGAAGACTTCTTTGTAGGGTAGCTCCTAGAATTTCCAACCTAGCCCAGGAAAGGAATGTCAGGAATCTCTGGTATGCCACCCCCCAAATTTAATAATTTTCCCAAGCTATGGACGATATAAATCATGAAACTAGATTTCATTCTGTGTTTTACCATTTTTTAGAAACTAACTCAATGAATGTGGAATATTCTGACATTCTAATTACAGCAGCTGCAGCTTTTTTTTTTTTGCCCTTTCATATTTGGATTTTGCTGGTGTTTCCCTTCAAAATTCATTTCAAAATGATTCTCATGGAATCTCACGAGCGAATCTGAAAAGTATCATGTATGCTTATTTTCTGTAGCTGTTCTCCACAAATGCAGCCATTCAGTGCCATTGTTCAGAGGGTTTTCTTTCACTAAAATAACCGTCTTTTTTTTTTAAAAAAAATCCCACCACCGTTTCCCCCTCTCTTTCTCTCTGTCATATTTTTTGTGCTTTATTGCAATATAGAACCTCCAGTATTTGTTTCCTGTAATGCAGTGGTTTTCAACCTTGGGTATCCCAGATACTTTAGGATTGGAAATCGTAGAAACTTTGGCCAGCACAGCCAGTGGTGAAAGTTTCTGGGAACTGCAGTTCAAGAACCACTGCCTTAGTGTATTTAGTTGCCAGATCCAACACAAATGTTTTTAAACTCATGCATCCTTGTTGCCTTAGTGCTTTTTCCATCTTGAAGTTCTCTTTTTGCGTCAGTCACGGCTTTTATGGCAAAGGTGTTCAAGATTTTAGAGACCTTGTGCCTGATCTGCTTTGTTGCTTCATGATCAGCAAAGTCCTGGTTCTGTAAGCCAATTATCTCTTGTTCTATTATCTAACGTGACAACTACCTTTGTCTTCCAAAACCCCTTTTTTCATCCACAATCTAGGTGCTGTTTAAAGTGGGATGGCCTTCAGGGCATCCATTAAATTTCCCTGCAAGCAGGCAGGCACTTCTTACTCATTTCAGTAGAATGAAACAGCTAGAAAATGCAGCAGAATCTGTGCAGATGCAGACATTTGGGCATCTCTTAAATGCACAAATCATTCTAACAGTCTGTTCTTCAGCCGAAGAACCAAATGATACCTTAAGCCTACTTCCTTCCAAGTGGCTTTTCTGGCTCTGTACTGGCTTTGGACTTCATCTTCTTCTTTTTTTAAGCCTGTGGCCTCTTGACAAATGATTGATACTCTCTTACTGCCTCTTCCACAGTTTCTAAAATATATTTATAATTATATAAAACATAATTCACCTATTGTTATTTATCCTGCTGCAATTATTGTACAGCCCACCTGTATCCTTTACGCCATCAACTTTCAGGAAACTTTCCTAGTGAGTTCTTAGAAACGAATATTGTGGACTAACATGTCTCTTATTATTCAGATCCTCTGGATCAAAGGTGCTGTTTCCAAGGTGTTGTTTCTGGAGGAGTAGCTATGCCTTGCCTAAGAGGTACTTGGAGCCAAAATCCTTGTTATGTAATTTCTTTCCTACCCCTGTACTGTTTGCTTCCCCGTTCCGTAGTTCCAGTTGCTGCAGTATAACTCAGGACACTGTGAATTAACTTATTCTCTATTTTTCCCCAAGTCTCGCTGCTTGTTCAGAGTTGCTAGTGCAGTGTCAAAACCTAAGTAAAGTGACCCTTCCACAAACACTAAGTTATGCCATTTACTAGCAAAAAGTGGGGTGCATTCTTCCTTGGGAAAGGAAAATTAAGGTAGGAGACACTGCAGACATGGTGGATGAACACTTCATGGTCTCCCACCCTTGTTCCCAACTTTGGGTCCCCAGATGTTCTTGGACTGCGGCTCCCAGAACCTGTGATTTCCGAGAGCTATAGCCCCAGAACCTGGATTTCTGAGAGCTGTAGTTCCAAGAACACCTGGTGGCCAAAGGTTGGGGACCACTGCAAGATCACTTTGTTCACTTTATTGCTGGATATATTTGATGGTCTTTTTCTGTGAGCCCCCTTCAGACTAGTTGATGTAAAGAAATGTATCTTTTCAGCGGTAGCCACTCTTCAGTCACACTGTAAGGAAAGAAGAAGCAAGGTAGTAGAATTAAAACCACAGAACTGTCTTTCAGAAACTGAATACTATGCAAATCCTAGAGTATCTTGTTCTCAGCTTTCTCGTGTATGGAGAAGAATTGGTAAGGGAAACCTTAAAGAGTCAACTGACCCGGTTAATAAGATTGAGGGTTGATCTCAGGCAGTACTAGAGCTTCCGCATGGCTGCTGCAGAAAGGTACTGCCTTGCATCAGCATATCACTCAGTGAGTGTGACATTTGACAATACATTGACAATACATACAATTCACAATACAGTACTAGCCAGTAGCTTGCAGGGTTTCCGCACAAGGGATGTGGAAGATGGCTGCCTGCAGAGTGCCACCACAAACATTTCATTTGTTTATGTAGATCTTCATGTGGAGCTTGCAGTATTTAAAACCACCTTGTAGTCTAGCAGGAAGCTGTGCCTTAGTTGCTGTTGGACAGGTATTGTTTCTCACTGCATTGACCCTTACTATGCAGAAAATGAGTTCACTGATGAAGAGTTAAAAACCTCATGGATCATAAGATGTTTGTGCCACTGGATAGATAGTGTTTTCAGAGGTAAAAGGCACATGGCAACTTTTGGCCTCTATGGAATCTTAATAAGGAACTTCTTTCTTCTGGAGATCTGCTGCTACGTTGAGACATTCAGCATTGTGACATAATCTGGTGAGGGACATGTGCAAACTTTGGCCCTCCTGATGTTTTGGACCACAACTCCCAGCATTCTAAGCTTAGATTGCCAATGACAAAAGGATCGTGGGAGTTGTAGTCCAAAACATCTGGAGTGCCAAAGTTTGGACATGCCTATCTGGATCCTACACATCGGTAGAGGGGAGGCCGTGTTCATCTGTTGCATCAAAAACAACTTGGCACCTTAAAGACTAGCAGATTGTATCCAGCATAAGCTTTTGTGGCCTGTAGCCCATTTCATCAAATGTGTCTGCAGCAACATATGCCAGATAAAATCTGATAGTTTGTCCGTTGCCAGACAGCTTTTTATTGTATGATACGGGTCCACAGTAGATAATGCAACTAAAATATAAACAAGTTATATGAAGGCATAACAACTCTCTGAATGTTCAACACAAAGGTGTATCCTTATGCTTCCACAAGAAAGAAGTTGTAGTAGGTCAGCAATTCATTGGTTATTCTACACAGTTTGCAAAGAGCACTTTGGGTTGACTTTTAATTCTGTTGCCCAGGTTTGCTACCAAAAACCCACAGGGGATGAAGATGGGATAGAATCAAAATTCTATTCAGATTAGGAACACACCAGTGCCTTGGCGAACTTTCCTCAAAATAGATGAGAGAGGTCAACTTCATTGGAGGATTATTCTCTCCTTTGGTAGACAGACCTCTCCAGGGTGTCTTCTGAGAAAAGAATTGCAGTACTGCTTTCAACTCAAGAGAAGTAAAATGTTACAAGAAGAGAAGTGTGTGTGAATACCTTTTCCATGCGTTTCATAACATGGAGCCAGACAACCAACCAAGCTGAGACGAAATCCATACACCTGAGATGTCTTTGTTTAAGGTGAGAAGTAGTGGGATCAGGTTGTGTAAAACGTCCACCCTCTTTTGCTTTTGCTCAAAAGATTGCTGTTCTGCCTCAGGGGAAGAAAAATCAAAACCTGCTCAGGTTCCTTTAGCAATTCTTTGTTTTTCACTATTATGGAATAAAGGGCAGCGGTGGCCTCATCTATTCCGTCTGATTGGCCAGTTTCAAGTTGAGAACGTGAAAAACCACCTAGTTCCCATAGTGGCATTGCTAGGTGTTTCTCCATTGAACTGCGGAGGTGAAGGGTGCACGTATGCCCATTATCACTGTACAGACTGTTCCCCCGGTGCATAGAAGTAGGTAATTGAACTGGCTGTATGATGTTCATTTTGAACTGGCTTTGCTATTATGGTCTTCCCATATGTAATCTCGGCGCTTTCAGGTTACAGTACTTTGTAGTACAAATTAAGCCTCATTTAAGAGTGTTCTTGGCTTAGGAACTGCAAGAGATTTGAAACTGGCTTACGTTTATAGCACAACAGTCTTTGACTGGTCTTCCTTTGCTTGATGTGACCCTTTTTTTCTCTTGTGCCCGTCTTCCCACTTGTGAAGGGGGAGGGGAATGCCTGCATGTGTGAAAGGTAAGTACTGAACCATAAAAAATACGTCCGTTACAGACTTGACCTGGGCATTAGCTTTTTAGCCTTCCATTTTAAGAGGTCAACGAGGGAGGTTACAGGTGTCGCATACTTAATACTGCAAACAGAAGAGAAGCCTGAATTAGTTGAGCTGCCAGCATGCTTTACTTACTGGAGTATTTATGAATAGAAAGAATGTGCAGGTTCCTTTAAAATCTGCCTGTCTTCCTGAATTTTTTTTTGTTTCCAAGAAGGAACTGCTGCTATGAACATAAAAATGAATGTAGAACATTTCCCCTCTCCTAGAAGGATGTAAATACCTGTATACAAAAAAGGTTCAACCTGTAGAGCAATAATAAACACTTTGGTGTAACAAAGATTCTTCTGGAGTTATTTCTTAGCATCACCTTGTTTCATTTGTGGAAATACTGTCGTTTCTTCATTCTGCCTTTCTACAATGGTGTGGGATAGATGACTATTGCAGCAATAACACACAATAAATTAGTGAGTTACAACTTGCATAAAACAGGCAGCTACAAAAGCAGAAGTAGACAAAAATAGAGCCAACGTAAAACCATCCACCATTATCCAGAAGCAGGAGGAACAAGCAATTAAGAATAATTACACATTGTGAAGTTGATTCTGACTTATGGTGACCCTTTTGCAGGGCTTTCTGGGTGTTAAATACTCAGAAATAGTCTGCCATTCCTTTCTTCTGTTGGTGCCCTGGGATTATGCAGGGGCTACAGAGGCACTCTGTTCTCCTGGGAGGCACAGTTAGGAATCTACTCTGAACCTTTGGTTCTGCATTCAGGTATCCAATCTACTGAGCTATACGAGGAGCTGAAAAGAGCCACATCTCAACAAAGCACACTTCTCCCATTGACTTAGGAACTCCACATAACTAGCAAGCATTAATAGCTGATTCACACACACACCCCTCCTGATCTGCATCTGATTCTTGGCTTGCCCCACACACACACCCCAGACACCACATGGAGCCACCACGATGAGGGGAGCAGCCAAGGTGCTGGCATCAAACCATGAACCGTCACACTGCCAACAACAGGGCCCTAAGTAGGCGCAAGACTCACCTTTCTCAGGTCTCTTCTTGGAGACAAATAGCAACCCAGTATTTATTGAGTAATTATGTATTGAAATG
Source organism: Phrynocephalus versicolor (assembly GCA_023846285.1). NCBI lineage: Eukaryota > Metazoa > Chordata > Lepidosauria > Squamata > Agamidae > Phrynocephalus > Phrynocephalus versicolor. Next base: position 67,833,705 of record JAHTLZ010000010.1, read on the forward strand.
TTTATTTTTTCATTTACTGGGAAAGCATGCATAGAGGCAAAATTAGGCTATTGAGATCTGTGCAATTAAAGAGGGAGAAGTGCAGTCTGAAGTAACAGAGGGTCTTGATTTATGCTTGCTGGAAATGTTTCTTAATTTAAGAGAGTGGCTTGGTGGCCTGTAAAACTGAGATAATGCTTTCCTTTTTCCCCAAATGCATTCTCGGGATCAAAGGAAAATTATCATAGCTGACCAGATTGGCATTGTTGCCAAGAAGGCAAGGGAACAGTGGCTTGGGCTGCCTTGTCTCTTCAAGGTAGATGGCTGTGGCTTCCCAGTGTTTTCATCCTATCCTTCCTACGACCCCATTAGTCCTAGCCAGTGGTTGGTGAGATGTTACGGGATCCGTAGGCCAAAGCATGTGGAAAGCCAAAGGTGCCCATGCCTGACTTAGAGTGTTTCTGTGTGGAAACCAGACGTGTTTTCCCAGCTGACTTGGAAATGAATTACAGTACGTCTCTTTTCCTGTTTAAAGCCCCCTTTCCTGTCATCTATCACAAGAACAGCTGCCTAGATGCTTAAGCACATCCGATCTCGGCTGATTTCGGAAGCAAAGTGGGGTTGGTCCTGGATAGTACTTGGATGGGAGACCACCAGAGAATACCAGGTGATGTAGGTGCCTGGAGTAGGAACTGGGAAGCCACTCCAGTATTCCTGCCAAGAAAGGTCCATGGCCATGGAGTCACGAAGGGTCAGTCATGACTGTAACGACACCACACGCGCGTGCACAGACACGCACAACACAAGAACATTTCTGTGTTATTGACTGAACCCACAAAGTGCTTTCTCTTTGTCCATGAGCAAGCCACATAATCTGTTCTGCCGCCTGGCTTTGTTATTCTTGTACACAGATTTTATTTTTCCATAAGTTCTTGTTGAGTATTTTGGACACCCATCTGGGACTCTTCCATTGACAGAAATCCAACTAATAACAGAGATACATGTGAGATGCTTCTTGTCAGAGCCCTGTGGCAGCTTAGCTTGAAATTCTGGTACAACGACCTTTTAGAAAAATATCACAATTGTCTCTCTCCTGTGATTGGGAGGTCTGCTGGAGGGTAGTGCCCCATTCTCTTGCCTCTTTCCAAAATACAAAAATTCTTGGCAAAACATGTTGGGCTTGGTGTAGCTGAAATAAGGTACTTCAAAGCCGTTAGGGAAAGAGAAAGGCAATTTTTGTTCATGGAAGGATTTTACTCACCAAATTTGACTCATTGGGTCTACTGTAGTGTAATTTACTACACTAAGCAAGCGTAATAGGCCTACTATAGTGCAGCTTACTGCACCAAGCAATATTTTGGCCGCTATGTTTCTGTTTCATTTATTGATTTACATTTATAATGGATTTAGCCATCTTACTAGATTCTATTTATCTGTCAACTTTCTAAACTGCTCTTCATTTGCAAGGGATTCCGGCGTGGCATACGTCATCTTAACATGACAGCAGCAGAACAAATAATACATGTTATAGCTGTTCACTCAGCCATCAAACATATACATTGGTTGTTTTTAAATGAATGAGTGAATAAAGTGGTTTGAAGACAAAAAGGGGTGGGGTTATGCCAGCTATATCATTTTCAAGATGGTGTTCCAAAGTAGGGATGCCATCACAGAGAGATCTATATGTTCTCAATGTATTTCTCCTAATAGTGGCGCCCAGAGTGGGGCCAACTCATAGGCAGGGATTGCAGGGGTGGAGGTGGTATTTCCACTCTTCAGAGTCAAATCCATTGAGGGTGTTAGAAGTGACATCTGGCCCCCTGAATGAAGCTCAGTTGAAGGAATCAACAGCCTGAATGCAAGATTTATTGTCTATGTTCCATGTAGGTCAGAATTCTACAAGCCAGCTTTTGTACATGTTCCTGAACATTTTTTCATGGGCAATCTCGCATTCCCTTAGTTGCAGAGCAAGTTCACACTGATGGGTCAAACTGAGGTCTCAGGTGCACCACTTCAGAGGGTATGGGGGAAGCCCGCTTGACCTTTCCCTGGAAGTAGAAAGCTTAGATTAAGAGTTCTAATATTTTAGGTATTGGGATTTTTTTAAAAAAAGGCACACATCAATTTCCCATGTTGATGAGCAATTCATGCTCAGAGGTCAGTCCAGAATCTGCATGTTTGTAAGCAGAGATGGGCACAACCCTAGTTGTCCCACTTGGTCAAAAACTATTGACAGCTCCACAGGTGTTGCCTGCTCCCTGCCCTGCCCTGCCCTGCCCCCCCCCGACTGGCCCACTCATTGGCACATGTTGCTTGGGTGCTCCTCCTTGGATGGATGGCCAGTCCAGGCAGGAGCAGGGATTTTCCTTCCCTGTCTCCCACTCTGATACAGAGGTGGGGAAGGGAATTTTAACCAACCAGGTGGCACTTACACTTGTTGGATGGGTGAGCTGCTGGAGCAGGGGGTCCTGGGTGGTGAGGGCCACCTTCTTTCTGTCAGTAATCTGTTAGGGGCCACATGCAAGTTGTGGGTGAAGCTGGTGCATCACCTCTTGCTACCTGTCCATCTTAATCTCCCTCCTTATAGGCTGCTGTAAAATTTGAATGATCATTTACAGAGAGCTTTTGAAATTAGGCCCAAGGCTGCACTAACTCTGACTGAGGGCCTAAGATGTCTCCTCTTGCTGTAAGATGCTGCTTATGTGCATCTTACAGCTTCTTACTATGGATATATCCAAGAAATCTGGCTGCCAAACATCACTCCCACTGTAGTCTTTAAGATTTCCCACTAGATGGCAGTAGCTTAAAGAGAATTTTCTGCTCAGCTGCCTCTACCAATTATGTTTTTTCACTGTGGTCTACACAGTATATAGTCAAAGTTGGAGAGCAGGTGTGTGTGCATATGTATTCAAACTTGGCATATATGTTTGTTTCAGCCCAGAGTCTGATTCAAGTCAAAAGAGAAAATCTTGGGGAAACATTGGGCGCAGGTCTTGCCTTTTCTGCTTTATTTGATGGAATATTTTTAGAACACACGCACACACACACATGTACGCACATGCACACTTTAATTAGCTTCACACACACATTGCAATGACAGCTTTCCATTTTATACCATAAGAGGTGAAGATATTGATAAGAATTTCACTTCCACACATACTAGTCCACCTGCTGAAGTAACTCATAAGCTCTTTGTGTGAAACACATTACACAACTGCTCCTGTGTCTGTCAGGTGTACCTGTAGTAAGTAATAATGCCCAACACTTCTGACTGGAATGTCCCAAGTCAAGACTTAATCATGAAATTGTGTCTCT
>JAHTLZ010000010.1:67844728-67879246 GCA_023846285.1 Phrynocephalus versicolor
ATGCATAACCATATGGTTGTGCATGCCATTTTGCAGCAGCAGCAGGTGAGGATGGGAGACCCCCATGTTGAGGGGTCTCTTGGAGCCTGCTGCTGCTGTCCCTTCCTTTATAGCGGGCCGGCGGAGGCACCCACCCCACAGAGGTGCCTCCAGGAGCCCGCTACCCCCCCAAAAAAAACCAGTATAACGATAACGAAAAAACGAAAAACGAAACGACTAATTTTTTCCGATTTTTCGCGAAAACGGAAACGAAACGACTCGGACCCTAGCCGAAAAAGAAAACGAAAACGAAGTTTTTTTCCTGAGTCGTGCCCATCTCTAGTTGTGAGGAATAGAACATTTGCGATGCCACTGTTGTGAAAGGTTTGAATGATTTTAGGTCCGTTATTCGGTAGAGTTAATGATACCCTTCTCACTTGTATTAAAAAAGCCACCCTATTTGGATGATAAAGCTTTTCATATTTCAAGAATACATTGCCAAAAGCACAATTACTCAGTGATTAAACATAACATATTTATTTATGTATGATAATAGCTTTGTGGCACTGGCTGGATTTCAGCACAGATCAGTGACAAGCAGGAACACACACACACAGCCTTAGGGCTAATCGATGTCTCTGCACAGTGCACTGTGCAGGACCAGTGGTTTTGATTCCAGGCATTAATCTGGACCCAGTATTAAGCTGATACAAAATTACTCTTAACATCAACACCAAGGAATTCCCATTCCACTCTTCACTTAAGTCTGGCAACAAATTAAAATGACAATATTTATTTATTCATTATTTATCACAGGAATAATCTGTCTCATATTTTGGGGCATAGCTGCCAAAGGCAGTGGATATGATTCCCCCCCTATAAAATGCTAAAAAAGCAAACATTGCAATAATATCATTATTAGTGAACGGTGACTAAAGCTCAAGCAACAATTATTCTGTCAACTGGGGGTAGAAACAAAGAGCTTGAGGCAAGGGGTTCCTTTAAAATTCAATAACCAGGGAAGGTCCTGCATATCTCTGTGGAGATACTTAGTAATTATAATTTTGTGCCGTCAACTCGCTTCTAACTTATGACAACCCTTTCCAGGATTCTCTAGGTAGGGAATACTCAGGAGTGGTTTGCCTTTCCCTTCTTCTGGGGGCTTCTTAGGATCATGCAGCTTGCCAAAGGCTACACAGGCTGGCTCTTCTGGGATATACAGTGGGGAAATTGAGTTCTGAATCTCTGGCTCCACAACCAGATGCCTTACTCATTGAGCTATTGCAGCCATGACACGGCGCTGCTCCTCACCAGATCTTGTGATGACATGGGACTGTGGTTTACAAGCCTCCCCGCTACCCACTTAGTCCTTCTAAACATTCAGATATAATGCCTGGAATGTACAGGGCTTTATGCGCAGCTCTTGGGACCATGGCAAAACCGCAGGAGCCGGAGACACATCTCATATAACAATCATGCCAAGTGCTGGGTTTGAGACAAAAGAGCATGCTGATGTTTGATAACTAGGAATGGGTTACCAGGTGACCTATACCAGTAATGACTAAATCTATAAGTATACACTGAATTCCAACATAATGTGCATTTCTCAACAATCCTGCATCCACAGATAAACCTTATCCTCTGCTTGCATTTAAGCACTTCTACGTTTGTCAAGGGAAAGAAATCTGGCTATTGAACATAGATAAGCCAGGATTGTCCAACCTGCCGGCAGTGATGACTTCAAGCACCAAAGATGGCAACATGGTTCCTCCTTTCCTCCTCTGGCACTTAAATAGCTGTTATTTTGTAGCACCTACACAGCCTCACTTTTAGGGGGTATTATGGTGGTTTCTTTCTTAGGGAAGTCAAATCCCACTGAGGAATGTTGACTGCGGAAGCTGCTCTTAAAGGTTAGATGAATAATTTGTAAACTACTGTTCGGTCACAAGAATATGATTATTTAGTGCCTGCACTACCTCATGACAATAAATGTTAGTGTTTTGCTAAGAATAGCATGTTTGCAAGCTAGGTGTGAACTGTGCAAACCCAGCTGACACTCAAATGATGAACTACTGTATTAATTTTCTATTCAAGAAAAGGGAGGATTAGGCAACTTGGGCAGTTACTTCACATCCTGCTTCGTTCCGCGATTACGTTCGTTCCGTGACAGCATTGTTCGCAGTCACGTGGTTTTGTCCCTGTTCAATCCCTGTTTTCGTTTACCCATGGGCAGGATTACTTGTCTCGTGACAACTGTTACTTCACGTCCTTGTTTCGTGACAACTACTGGATTTCCCTGGCTTCATTTAGCCTTTTTTAAAATTGTCAGGCTTCTGTTTTTCGATATTTCAAATCCCCGCTGTGGGCGCATGGGCTGTCTCAGGAAGCCCGGAAGGAGGAGCCAGGCGAGCCCTCGCCACTTGCCGCAGGCGAGCAGTGGCAGCGGCGGTGGTGGGTGAGAAACCCCTCACCCTGAACTCAGCAGTCTGCGGGCTGGCAGGCGAGCAGGCAAGGAGAGCTCAGCCCCGCCTCCGGGACCCAAGGAGGACGGACCTACACCTGACAGTGGCTCTCCGCCTGTCCCTTCAAGAGTCACGAAGAGTCGGTCATGACTGTAATGACACAATACACACACACACACACACATTCATAGAATAAAAGTATAATGGAATTGGAAGGGGCCTACAAGGCCACTGAGTCGAGCACACGGCCCAAGGCAGGGACCCAAATCAAACCAGGTCTGACAGATAGTTGTCCAATTTTGTCTTGAATGCCTCCAGCAGTGACATAATCACCATCTCCTGAGGTAGTTGCTTCAATTATCTTATTTGTCTAACAGTTGGGTGTCTGTGTCACCAAGAAGAAACATGGATTCCACACATCCCAGCAATTGTACAAATACTATTGTGTCATTGTAGCACCCCTTCCCAACGGGGCACCTGGGGCACGTGCCTTACCTGCCCCTACTCACAGTTGTAACCCTGCATACATGTCCTGCACTCAGAGATGATTGGGAACAGATCCTGCCCATCCTCTTTGAAAAGTGCTCTGATACCTCCCTTCCATCTTCTTTTCTCCATGCTAAACATGCCCAGTTCTTTCAGTCTTTCCTCACAGAGCTTGGGTTCCGGTCCCCTAATCATTCTTGTTAACCTTCTCTGAACTAGATCCGTTATGGCTGCATCCTTCTTAAAGCACAGTGTACAGAACCGGGCATATTATTCAAGATGAGGCCTAACCAGTGCTGAATAGAGAGGAACTAGTGCTTCACAGGATTTGGGGACTATACTGTCAATACAGCCTAAAATAGAATTTGCCTTGTTTGTAGTCTCATTGTGCTGTTGTTTCACATTCAGCGTATGATCTACAACAATTCCAAAATCCTTCCTTCTCATAATCTAAGTAAGCTAAGTATCCCCCATTTTGCAATTGCATTTGGCTTCTTTTTCCCTAGGTGTAGAATTTTGCACTTATCCTTATTAAATTTCATTCTGTTGCTTTCAGTCCAGTGCTCCAGCCTATCAAGATCCTTTTGTTTCTGACTTCCATATTATCGATTCCACCCAATTATTGTGTCATGCATTCCCTGCATGAGGAGGTCCAAGTCATTAACTAAAAAAAATATTAATGAGCACAAGGTCCAGGACTTAACCTTGTGGTGCCCTGTGCATTTCTTCTTCCCACCTGGAGAAAGAGCCAAACGACAACAGGAAAGAGAACACAGAGAGAACTCCTAGTTCCCTGAGCTCCTTGCCCTCTGAAGATGCCGGGCACAGGGTCTGGTGAAAGGTCAGGAGGAAAAACTTCCAGAACACGCCCAAAAAGCCCAAAAAACTCACAACAACTAACAACTAATAGGAAAGTCTTCACCAATCTTCTATCAACCACCCTGAAATCTCCCAGCTTGCCCCCAGGTCCCAATCTGCCATTTGCCCACCCTTTTGGTTTTTGCTTTGTTTTGGGAACCAAGTATGAGAAAATGGATCCCTGGTGCTGTCCAAAACCTTACTGCTTTTAGAGTCACGAAAAGGAGTGGAGGTGGGGTGGGGTGTGTGTATGTGTGTGGGAGATGGAGGAAGATAGAGACAGTACACTTATTGTAGTAGATAAATATGGATGATCCTGATACCGAAGGCCAGATGTTCTGGTGTCTTCTTCTATAACATTTGAATAGGAGAATTAAAAATAAAATGAATTAGAAATGGCTTTGTTTTCCTTTGCAAACCTGCAATCTCCAAATTGAAGCTGAAACCTGGAGTTCTTTTTCACGCAGGCTTGCTTTATTACAATCCCACTTAATTATCTACCCTCTTATTTATTTGCATGGCAGAACAGAGCTGCCTTGAATAAATTTGCACCCTAAAAGCATCTTCCATTTCCTCCAATGAAGATCTGTGTTGCAACCTTATCTAGACATGCCTCTGAACTCAATGGGACTCCCTTCTGAGCGCACCAGGGATCGAGTCATGCTTTATGAAAGAGAAATGGGAACCTCCAGTTTGAAGGGAAACCAGAACCCCGTGTTCAGCTCAGCACCAGGATATAAAAAGGGAACAAAATGCAGCCAGTAACACCCTGCCGTCACTTCCCATCTCTCTCACAATGGAGCTGAAACAGAACTGTGTTTGCCAGTACAAAGACACGGGTACCAAACAGTTGATGGTTAACCTCGCCAGCCCGATTCAATGTGACAGTGACACTTCACAGGACATTGCCTCCAATCCCATTTGAAGCTGACGAATATTGTTTCTGCTTTATACCTATTGGTTTATTAATGGACTACAGCCTCTTAAGCAGATGCATATTCATTAGGTAGCCAGCTGTTCGGAGGTTCCCAGATGTCAAATGTAGCTTTGTTTTAGAATGTGTGCATACTTTCCACACACCCCCAAAGCCCCTTATCATGGAACAAAGCAGTTGAGGGCCTATTAAAAGAGCTTGTTAATTACAGAACTGGTATCTTATGGCATCCAATCATTTTTCACCTGTTTATGGTTAGAGTCATAAAATTCTGGGGACTTTCAAAAAAAAAAAAGTCATTCGGCAGTTTAACATGAAGCCCTGTAGAATTTTAGGCTTTGTGAAATGGTGTACCTAAGTAGAGTGGACTAAGATGGAAGGTTGAGTCAGCCCTTCCGAGCTGAGGTCAAAGAGACTCCGAACCACAATCACAGCTGACTGGGAAATTAAAAGTGGGCAGTTTGTGTTCCCCTATTGACTGTTGCTACATAGTTTTCTTGGTTTAAGAGAAATAAATCCTAGAAGGACTACAGTTTGTAACTGCAAGGTGGGATAGTATCTGGAGAGTAGGTCAAAGAGATGTGTGCCTCCTTTAGGAGCATTTTTTTATTATTTTACTGGTATTTTCCTAATGGTTGGTTCATGGTGCATTTTCCCTACCTCTGAGAGAGGCTTAGGCCTCCCTCTGTACAGTACCATGTGTACTTTCTACTGTATGAGGAAGCAGTGGAAATCTGTACAGGTACAGCTAGGTCATCATAGGTGTCACTGTCCAGCATCTTCACGCTCCTCTTTCTCCACCGAAGCTTGAACCAACCAGAGCAGTTTGTTTTGAACCAAAGAGGATCTAGCAGCTCAAAAAGACACGTAGAAGATCCCTAGCATCTAGTGGCTGAAAACAATGGGAATATCACAGCACTGCCGTGCAGAAAGTGTTATGTAGCTGTAATTCTACCACAGCTACATATGTAAAACCTTATTGGAAGGAAGCGGAATACAATTTTAAAAAGGTCTCTCTTGCACCAGCCAGGAAAGTGTAGGCTAGGGTTTTATTATATTTTTATTTAATTTGTTTTCAACATCCTTTCTTATTTTTTTCCCCAAATCATTTCTAGTTATGGGGCAGCTAGTCAAGTGTGTATAGGGCTACAAATTGCACTTTATTATTATCATGTTAAAAATACAGAGTAAAATCCAGTTGTTAGTCCCAAACAGAGCAGATTCCGCAGCCAGGTACTTAAACCATGGTGTGGACGTGGACTTCTAGCCAACTTCTTTTGTGAGTTTTGGCATTTTGTGTGTATAGTATGTGGTCTATTGGAGCCCAGAACAAATCATCTGAGTTTCCATTATTTCTTATAGGTAAATTTGCTTTGATATAAGAATGTTTTGGTTTACGACCATATTTCCAGAACAGATTATGCGCGTAAACCAAGGTATTAGTGTATTCTAATGTCACACTATATATTAATGCCAACCAACTAGCTAGAATACTGCAGATGCCAGAACACTACTGAGACTCCCTGAATGGAGTGATATTGTTGAGATTAGAAAAATCCTTCTTTCCCAGTTTAATTTGCTTTCCCCAAGAGCCATCTTGTTTGAACCAGATATTGGAAATTACTTTTTTGGATGAAAGCTATTGCACAGTTATGCAAACAGTGTAATTTATAGATGTGAAAGAATGTACCGTACAAAATCTCCATAGGCATTACCGGTTGCGTGCAGAGGGGCACAACCTAGAATGTCTATGGGACTTTGAGCCTTTTCACACAACCCCTAAGATCCGCTGGCCACTTAAATTCAGACCAGAGATCTTGGGGGTTTGTTGCTCTTCCTGTGATCCCACCCCTCTGCACTTCCTTGCTCCTGTCTGCGTGAGGGGAGGGAGAAAAAAAGGGTGAAAAGAATGCAGGCTCACCTCCGTCTGCCGGTCGAAGCCGCCCCATGCCCTGTCATCGTCCTGATTCCTGTCTCTTAAAGGGGCGGGGGGGGGCAAAACAACAACAAACAGAAGCGAGGAGAGCCTGGCACTCACTAGGTTACATCCGCATCAGGGATTTTCACCCCTGGAGAGCAGGTACCTGAAAAGTGCACTGAGACGCACTTACGTGGGCGTGGTCACATTTAATTTTCTGTAAACTCTGGAGCTGGTGGGGAAACAATTTTAAGCTCTGGAGCTGGGAGCCATTTGCCGCGGAGTTTAGGGGTCGTGTGAAAAGGCCCTTTCTTAACTTAGGTCCATTTGCTTCCAGACGGTATGCTGCTTGCGCAATAGGATCTCGGCCTTTGAATGACAGCTTCCAGAACCACAGCCAAGATATTGACCAGTGCCAGATGGGCATTCTGAGAGATCTAGTCGAAAACAGCAGCTTTTTCAAGCTCTGAATTGTCCAGCCTTTTATCTAAATTGATCAGGAAGCTGGAACAATCCTTCTGAGCACATCTGTCTCGGTCACCTCCATAGAAGGGGAGCTTGGTTTGTCATCACTCAAAACCACACACCAGCTCAAGGAGAAAGTCAGATTCATCTACGAGATATCCAGTGCTTTGTCAATGTTTCTGGAACCATGAGAATCACATCAGCAGAATTTTGCGCATGACTTGAAACTCTCTGATTGCCTTTTCTGTAAGGGACTATGGAGCACACATGCTATATCCGGGATGTCACTAATAATTTGTTTTGTTGTTGTGGACAGACTTTTTGCCTCTGTTTGAAAATGGGAGTGTGTTCATGCAATTGTTGCCTTCGCTCCCCCCCACCTCTTCCTGCTAGATCAGAAAAGACTCACTTTCATTAAATAATCCGAAAGTTGCCCCCAATGATTTCAACAGAATATTCATTGTATGAAAGGTTGGAGGGAAAAAAGGAAGACCAAATGTGGGAAGATTGTCTCCCTAAACAAAGCCACAGCCTTCGGTTTACAAGAGCTAAGCAGGGCTGCTGAGGGCAGAACATTTGGAAGATTGCTCATTCATAGGGTCGCAATGTCAGAGGCAAGTTGACTGCATGTAAGAGCAACATCTCAGATGCATTTCTTATTACAATCTGACCGGTGAGTTGTACTAGACAATTATTGGACCAACTCTTGTGATTCAAGAGTTCTTGGAAAAACTCTGTTGAACACAGTGTCTGCTTCAAGAAAACACACCAAACCTTTCTTCTTTTGGGTTGGATTCCGTATCTGCCTCCTATAGGCAGAAGAGTTTTTCTACTAACAGGAATCTTCTGATCCAACAGAAGAATGCCATTGGCAGGGGGGGAAAAGCACCTTTTTCTGGCTCCCCCTTTCCCCACTAACCCCATGACCTCCCCTCCCCAAACACACACAATCTACTTTTCAGAGCTAAAGATTTCTCCAGAACAGTATAGGAAGTAACTGTGGGGCTGGCACTGCACCCATGGGATATTTATATGTGTGCGTCGGAGAGACTGTCTCCACTTTTCATTTGTGGAAGCATCTGGTTCAGAGGTTTGTAGGGGTTTATGTTAATAGAGTCGTGGGTTTTTCAGAATATGCCCAGCCAGTACAGTAGCACCATTATGATTCTTTTCTTGGGAAATGTGGAGCTGTAGGTGGAAAGGAACCACCTCCTGCTGGAGTGCCATCTGCCCCTCCCATGGACAATTACATATTATGAAGGGAGTTATATTGGGATCGTGAGAAGTGGGGAAGAGAACAGTCTAAGTTGGAAAAGGAGGAAAAGCAGGTGTCAGAAGTAGGGGAGGGATATATAAGAATGAGAGGGTAGTGGGAGGCATATAAGTTGTAAAAATAAATAAATAAATAAACAAATAAATAAATAAACAAATAAACAAATAAAATATTATCAGCCAAACGGTAATGGGTATGGATGGAGAACCCAGATACCCATAAATGGGAATGAATGATGCCAAAGGAGGAAGCAGAGAGTAGGAGAAGGAGAGCTCTCAGAGAGGGTTTTTCTTATTGGGGTGAACAGGAAGATAGGGAATACAAGAAGCTGAAAGAGGAAAGAGCTAAGACAGATCAAGAGAGAAGGATACAAGAAAGGGTAGAGAGAGAAAGGAGAAATAACTGCAGTGCCATTGGAAGGGGAAAGGGGGTATAAAGAATGTGGACCCCCAACCCCTGCCAGGACCTGTGGATGGGTAACGGAATCAGAACTAGTATGAGAAGCCTTGAAGTCTCCACGACCACCGAGGACTATGTGGACTGGGTCTATCCAGGACTTAAGTTTTAGTTTAAACTCGTTAAAGGTTATTACAGTAGTCCCCCATTTATCATGGGGGTTAGGTTCTCTGACCATCCACGAAAAAGGAAAATCCGTGATAGGCGGACACCTCCCATTGCCTTGTTTCCAAAGAGGCTTCCTCCATGGAGCCTCTCCCCACCCCTCCCTTGCTGTAGCTGGGATTCCACCCCCATCCCAATCACCTTATTTCCAAAGAGATCTCCTCCAGAGAGCCTTTCCACTCCCATTCTGCAGCCAGGATTCCCCAGTCCCAATTGCTTCCTTTGCAAAGAGGCCCCCTACACGGAGCCTCTCCATTCTCCTGTAGTCCGGATTCCCCCACCCCAATCAACCCTGTTTGCAAAAAGATCTCCACGGAGCTGCTCCACTCCCACCCTGCAGCTGGGATTTCCCAGTCCCAATCACCTCATTTGCAAAAAGGTCTCCTGGCTGCAGAAGGGGCGGGGAGAGGCTCTGTGGAGATCTTTTTAAAACTGAGGTGACTGGAGCAGGGGAATCCGGGCTGCAGAAGGAGTGGAGATCTCTTTGGAGACAAGGTGATTGGGGCAGGGGTGGAATCCCGGCTACAGTAAGTGAGGGGAAAGACTCCCTGGAGGAGACCTCTTTGGTTACAAAGAAGGTGGTAGTCGGGATGGTGGGGGAGAGGCTCCTGAAGGAAGCTTGTTTGCAATGGATGAGGGGGAATCCCGGATGCAGCAGGGGACAGGAGGGGCTCCACACAGGTAACCTCTCTCTAAATGAAAATCTGCGATATATTGGGACCGCAATATATGAACCGCGATGTAGCATGGGACTACTGTACTCCAGTTGAAGGCGTTACCAATGCCTTCCTTACCCCAAATGAACCCATAACGGATGTTGAAGCAAGAATGAAGCCATCTATGTTTCTTGATGAGGATGACAATAAATGACAAACTTTCAAACAAGCAAAGAGTCATTTATTACAGGAATCTGAGAGAGATGTTGGGTGTAAAACTGAACCCTCACAGAAAGATAGAGAGAGAGCTGAGCTTGGTTGTTTTCATGCCTGTTACAGTGTGTTCTGCATTGTGGGGATTTTTTTTCTGCTGTGCATGGCTTTTATTAAAAAAAACAACCTTTTTTCTGACCTCCAGAACAGATTAATTGGTTCTCAAAGCATTCCTATGGGAAACCATGTTCCAGTTTATGAATTTTTTGTAAAACAAAACGTCCCAGAGAATGAATTAATTTCATAAACTGAGGTACCGCGGTAATCTATTAGAGATACTGTGCTGACAAGGGTAGTACTATGAATTTCCATCACATGCAGTGGTAGTCCTCAGGCCTGGGATAAAAATACTTCTGTCGGAGAAGCCGGACCTCAAGTGCTGTACTGTACTCAAATACTCTATTATTAAAACATTTGACGCCAATCAAAACCCCACACTTCAAAATCTACAGCTCGCTATCAAATTGCAAATGAAAATAAAAGTCTGCCTCTTATACACATTTGTAACTCAAACAGTGCAATTCAGTGGGATCACCCATGAGTGATGCACACAATTTCTTTGGTGGTGGTGGTGGGGTGAGTGTAATGTAATCAAGGGGCTTCCTTTAGATGTGGAGGAAAGCTGAAAAGAATGGATTGCTAAAAATTGAACATTTGAAATTTCCATTTTAAAAATCCCGCCTCTTTGAAAGATTCCAGAAACATACTGAAATATTCAGAACCAAGCAGGAAACGCTCTCCAGGACGTTTACAAATTACAGGCAACACATTGCCCCCTCCCCCACCAGCAACCTGGGTACTTAAGGTTGAATGAACCTTGAGCTTGCTATGTGGGATTGAACCCTAGTTCGTGAGCAGTTCTGGCTGCAGTACTGCAGTCTAATCACTACACCATTATAATACAAACATACTGTATATATTATCCCCCTGTTTCCTTAAAGCACAAGTGTTCTGCTTATATACCGCCCCATACCACTACAAGTAGTCTCTGGGCAGTTTACAATTTTAATTACAGTGTGCAGGCTACACATTGCCCCCCCCCCCAGCAAGCTGGGTACTCATTTTACCGACCTCGGAAGGATGGAAGGCTGAGTGAACCTTGAGCCTGCTACCAGGGATTGAACCCAGGTCGTGAGCACAGTTTTACCTGCAGTACAGGCATTTAACCATTGCGCCGCGAGTTGTAGTACTGAGTGCCCACTTTCAGGATAAACCCCTACTCCTTCTCATTGCCCCCACCCAGCAAACATTTGTTGCAACCAAGCAGTTTAATCTACACTGAGCTGCTGTGTGTCATTCCTACTACCACCCCTTTCAAATATTTTTTGGGGAGGGGGTGTATTTTAACAAAACTTGGAAACTGCCAACTTTCCTGGTAGATGATGTTCCCTTCTAGTATACCAGGCCTGTCCAACAGGTAGATCGGGGGCTACCGGTAGTCCGCGAAGGGTTCAAAAGTAGCCCACCAGCCATCAATAAAAAAATGTGAGGGGATAAGTTCTCCACCTCTACCTCCCCCAACCCAAGGACCACCACTGCCCCAGCAAAGCTCTGGGTCTGCCAGCCCACTGTCTCAGCCAAGCAGGGCAGTTCAAGGGCCGTAGCACAGTCCCCTGCTCTCCCTACTGGCCAGATGCTCAGAACAGATAAAATTCATAAGTAGAGGTTTTAGTGTAGCAGCGCTCAGGCACTTTCGTCCAGAAAAAGTAGACCTCGGCCCGTTCAAAGTTGGACAGCCCTGTAGTATACAATTGTTATAACCTGCACTCATATCTCAGTGTAAAGGCAAGAGAAACAGTACACATCTATGGGCAGCTTAAGACCTAGTCCTCGAAGAATATAAATGGATTTTTTAAACATTTGTTACTGTGATCGCTATCACCTTGCGCACAGGATGCCTGCTTACATTATGCAAAGACTTCATTGATAAATCCCTCCTGCTCCCTCCTCTGCCCAAGACATGTCATGCTCCTCATTGCTGACAGATTGAGATGAAACAGATGCTGCCATAAATACTCGTGCTGAGTGGTTTCAGATGCAGTTACTGTTTTGTAAAACAGGTGGAGGGCCCAGGATATCCAGCAAGCCTGCATCTGTGCCATCCACTCCTTTGCTAGGTGGCTTATAAACCATAAGGCCTGGGGGTGAGGGTTGGGAAGGGATTGTGAAGGGCTGAATCCTACTGCTTAGGAGGCAAACAACTCAACCATCTTGATTTTCTGATGACACGTTCCATCCGAAATATAGACAGCACTGTAGTAAAGTGCACTCCTCTGCTTCGTTGGTACAGAAGACATTTGGCTGGAGTTCCTTGAGAATAGTTATTGCTGCTGCAAAGCAGGAGTCCTACTACATCTGAGGAGCTTATGAAAGCATTACTATTTTCCTGAGTCCCAAATGGCTTTCGTTTTCCCAGAGTATTGGATTGCTTCTTATTTTATTTATTTATTTATTTATGAACTTGTATACCGTCCGTCTTCCCAAAGGAACTCCAGGCGGTTCACAGCATAATAAATCATACAACCAATGATAACTACCAACAGACCACAAAAAAACAAAAAAACAAACAAGATAAAAATCAGCGCTAGCAACCCAAGAAGTAGATGGCGGAAAAGAGAAAAAAAAAGAATTAAAATTAGATTAAATTAAGTCACCAAATGCCTCCTGGAAGAGGATCGTCTTTAAAGCCTTCCGGAAGGCTGGCAGGGACTGTGCAAGGCGCACTTCGCTGGGAAGGTGGTTCCATAATGTGGGGCCAGCCACAGAGAAAGCCCGGCTCTGAGTGGAGGTTTTCCGGGTCTCTCTGGGCGTGGCCACCCGCAGCGAGTGCGCCCGAGACATCCTCATTGGACGGGCCGAGGTTGACCGCTGGGTGATCTGCTCTGCCAGGTAGTCGGGTCCCAAGCCATGGAGGGTTTTATAAACTAAAACCAGGACCGTGAATCTGATTTGCATTCACACACTGGGATGGATGCATTCATTTCCATGATGGAAATTTAAATACTACCAAGAGTATATAGATTGGGCTGCTTTGGGGCTCTTCTTTGCCCTCTTTTCTTGGATCGCTGCCTGGCCGCAGTTTTGGACTGGACCAGGACCCACAGACTCCGGCTCAACCCTGGAAAGACTGAGGTTATGTTCTTCGGGGGCGGCCCCGATGGGTACTGTGGCCCTCTTCCCAGTCTGGATGGGTCCGCCCTCCAGCTGGCGCAAAGAGTGAGGAATCTGGGCATCGTCCTGGATCCGGGTCTGACCCTGGAGCTCCAGGTGTCAGCCGTGACCAGGTCGGCCTTTTATCATCTAAGGTTAATCGCCCAGATTTGCCCGTACCTTGACGAGAGCTCCCTGAGGACAGTGGTACAGGCACTGGTCATGTCGAGGCTGGATTATTGCAACACTCTCTACATGGGGCTTCCCTTGAACCTTGTTCGGAGATTGCAGCGGGTTCAGAATGCGGCGGCCAGGCTGGTGGTAGGTGTGCGTCGTTTCGACTGCATCACTCCCATCCTGGCTCGCCTCCACTGGTTACCCGTTGCCTCCTGAATAAGGTTCAAGGTGTTGGTTTTGGCTTACAAAACCCTCCATGGCTTGGCCCCTGTTTATCTGGCAGAGCGTCTTCACTGACAACTAGATCGGGCCCGACCCACCCGTTCATCATTGGCCCTCTCGCTTCAGACGGTCCCCCCCGAGGGAGGCCCGCAAAATGAGCACCCGTGGGCGGGCCTTCTCGGTGGTGGTGCCGTCTAATCTGGAACAACTTACCCAGCGATCTGAGGCAGGCTCCGTCGTTGGCGTCCTTTAAGAAAGGCCTGAAGACCCTCCTTTTCAGGGACGCCTTCAATAATGACTAGAGTTTTTTTCTCCCCCCCCCCCCCGGTTTACTCTTATTTATACGCCCACATGTTGGAAGTTTGCCCCTGCCGCTGCCACCGTCTTTGACTTTTGATTTTTATGTGAACCGCCCCGCGTTCTCGCTTGGGAAGTAGGAGCGGTATATAAATGTGAAAAATAAATAAATAAATAAATCTGGCAAAAGCATCCCCCCCAAGAAAACATCCTCCCCCTTTGGTGCCGTATTTCAAAAGGTGTGTTGGAGAGTTCCCACTTTCATATTTGTTGCTTGTCTCAAATGTGCAGCTATCCACCTAGTTTTCTCTGGAGAGCCACAGAATGCAATCAAAATTAATGACGACCCCGTGCCCCAAACTTGAGCGGTTTCACAATATTTTTTTCAAAGAAATAACCAAAAGCAATGCCACCACCCTATGGCTCCAAATTACTTTCTCAAAGCATTATCACTGGGAAGCATCCAGCCTGGCCTTTTTGCTGCATTCAGACAATCTTCCTGGATTTTATGTTGGCTTCACTGCAGTAAAATGAGATTTTAAAAAAAGACTGTAAGGGCAGCCCAAATTCCACTGCCCCCCTCCATCCATGCGACAGCTTCTTGTGCACAAGGTTGTCTTATTCTACAGTTACACAAGAAAGTATTGTTTATAATGGGTAATCACTGCCCGTGGAACACTTATACGAGGCAACTGTAAACAGGATTCTGGTGCCGTTTTTCACGATGCATCTTTTCCTCCCGAAAGCCAGCGTGCTGCTCCTGTGATGTGCGTGTTGTTTCCCCGACATCTGTCACAAACCAAAGTTAGAAAGGCAATTCCCACAGAAAAGTTCCACGGGTTTCAAAACTGGAAGTGAAGAGAAGGCGATCCGTCCTGCTCAGCCGGTAAAGCTTGTCTTGATTACTTTGATGTAACAACACTTGAAAGCTCCTATTCTTTGAAACTAATTTAAACACACTGAATTGTTGAAAGATTAAAAACCGCAGTCAGCTAATTACACTCACTCTCATCTCTTATTCAGCAAATGAATCACTTTTCATTACCACTTAGCTGAAGTACATGAATTTCTGCCTAATTAGAAATGTTGTAGATGGAGCATTAGCAAGACTGGAGTGGGTCAAGATATCTTTGCTGCTTCATTTTTAATTCCTAACAGTAGAGTCAGATAGGAAAGGCCTGAGATAAAAAGTCATTAAACAATTTTAAATTATTTATAAAAATTACTTTGCCCAAATTATAATTATTTCCTCCCCCACCCCCCCAACCGCTTTCACAAACGTCAAATGGAATGAAAGAACCAGCAGCCCAAACATTGTTTTTAATGAACAGTTTAATGTTATGTATAACAGAACATTATGAATACAATGGAAATAAAGTTTCATCAATTTAATAATAATAAAAAATATCCAACATAAGAAAAGGGAAGGCAATAAAGTTTCATACCTAGAATATAGTACTTATTTTCAATTGTAGCCCTAGCTTTGTGAATATAAACTGAACTTCTGCATTCCAGACTAAAAATCATGATCTCTGTGTGAACCTAAATGCAAAATTATAGCTCAAGAAGGGGGTCAGGGCTTTAATTTGTTCATCCGTTTCTTTTATTTTCATTAATTCATAAAATCTGATTGCTATAGGTTTCCTTTAATAATATATATATATATATATATATTTATATTTATTTACTGAACTCCTCTCTATTGGATTCCAGAATGGCTAAGGCCATATTTACAGAACAGATAGGAAGTCGCCGGATGAATAAAAATGAAACCCCACTGCTGTTGGATTAACAAAACGTCTAAAGGTATTGTCAGCTTAAAAGATGGAGTTCATCTCTCCCTCTGTCCCTCCCTAAAGTTGCAAGAAAGTAACAATGAAGATTGTTGCTTCGTGACTTGTCAGTGATGTAAACAGTGGCCCCTGAGTGCCCTAGGGAGTACGCCAATTACAACTGAAGTCGGACTGAAGAAAAAAGATCCCCCCCCCAAAAAAAAAATCCCAACCATACATGTATTTTCTCTAGATTCTTTGATAGGAAACCGTACAGCACCTTCAGATGAAGTTTCTGCCAGTTCTGCTTTGGATAGTACAGCAGGAAGGGGCAGGAACCCGCCAACAGACCCTATTTATCAGCAAACTGCTTGAAGAGAACTATCATAAAAATGAGGGTAGTAGAGCTGTGTTGCTAGAAGAGTAGCAAAAGTATATATACATTCCAGGTCCCTTTGAATTAGCCATAATCACATAGGTCAGCCATTTTTGGACAAAAATATATATATTCTTATAAAAAATTGATCAGCATACTTTGTCTCCAAATTTGACTTCAGTGGTAGGAAAAGGAATGGATCCAATTTATGATAAAAAGTTTCCAGGAAGGGGAAAAAGGAAAAGAGAAAGAAAATCAAGTATAAAATTAGATTCACACAGATTTACTCAAGCTCCAAATTCTAGATTTTCCACACGTTGCAAGTTAAAACTGGTTCTGCCATCGAGAAAGGCTTTTAATTGTCTCACTAAAAACAAAGCCCAGCCACTGGAGTGCCAACCATTTGTTTCTCTGGAAGAACCTTAAATCTCACCAAAGCTTGAACAAAAGCCGTTTCAGAGTTTATAAAATGACCTTTGGGTTTTGTTTTGGTTTAAAACGTGGGTTCCTTAAACGAAAGCGATAAAAGAAGAAGGTGGGGGGGGGGAGAGGGAGAAAAAAGCATTTGATCAGTGTTTTCCACCCTTAGCCCAGCTTTATTTGTGCAGCTAAAATCCTTCATTCAATCTGATTGGTTTACAATCTTTATTTGCTAAAATTGGCAAAATTGGCAAAGGCATCTTGCTTCGGTTGCACAGTTCCAGGAGTCATGGAGGATGCCATCGCTATATTAGAGACGCCCATGCCCATTGTACCTGACAAACCCATTCCAGAGGCTGGCACTGCCACGTTCACATTCATTCCCATCATGCCCTGGTTCATCAGAGGGGAAGCCATCCCCATTGTACCAGTCATCACAGTGGGCATTCCCATCCCCACAGGAACAGGCCCTCCCATCAACGGGTTTCCTGGAGGCCGAACAGGCATCATGCTGGGTGGCGAGTTGAGACTCATCGTTGCAAAATTCTGAGACATCACATTCATCGGTTGTTGCATATCTACAGGGGAGGAAAAAAACAACAGATGTTTATTTCCCTTCCTCTTCCCCACCTGGGATATATGAAGAATAAAGCAAAAAAGAAATCCAAACCGATGCTCAATTTTTAAGGGACATGCTACAGATATCTATATGTCTGCCAGTTACAGATGACTCAATTCCTAGATCTCACAGATACCCTTCCTCTGATTTCCAGATGTTCTCTCCCTCTTCTGTACCATGGTTCCATTCTACAACGGGTGACAAATTATTTAAGCTCACGATATTTTACAGCGGAGGATCCCAACCTTGGGTCTCCTGATGGTCTTGGAGTAAAACTCCTAGAAGCCTTAACACTACCCGCTGGGCTGGAAAGGATTTCTGGGAACTGTAGTCCAAAAAAGATCTGGATTGCCAAAGGTTTGGAACCACTGTTTTAAAGAATGGCAAACAACATGAGTAATACTACGGGACTGTGGGAGTTGTAGTCTAAAACATCTGAAGGACCAACTCAACCATCTTCTGGACAATCACTCGCCACTGTGCTCTGGGCTCCACAAACATGCTGCGTTCTCCATACAGATTTTAGGGGGCCAATTCTCATTTTGTATTCCTCTTGCTCCTGATTAAAAAGGTTTAGGAATTAGAAAATCTTCCCGGTGAATATTTCTTTGAACACCCAGAGAAGAGTACTTCAAGAGTTTTATCTGAAGAAGGAAAATATAATCCATAAGAGCTTACAATGAAGATTCTGCATCCCATCCCACCCATAGAAGACTGTGCTAGACCTCCAGATTCTCTTAAGTCTAATGTAGCTCAACAGCCAAATATAATTTTACACATGCTATGGTGTAAAATAATAAAAAAAGGAGCTGTCGATTCAAGTGCCAGAAGGAAACAACCTTAGTAGTCACTGTCTATGGAAATTCAAACTAGAGCTTTCCCAGCCTTCTGGCATTTAACTTCTTAACTTGCACAACGAAATCGCATGGCCTATTACTATTTGGCTATGCTTCTTCCCACCAATTATTTATGCACACAGTCTATGCTGGTTACAGAAAAGAGGGAGTTGACAGGGGCAGAAGCAATCTTTGGGTAACTGTGTGGTTTTTAAAAACACGGCATGATCATGAACATATTAAAAATCAACTGCATTAAAAGCCCTGCGTGGCAAGAACGAGAGTGCCGATGATCACTTACTCTGTTGCTGAATCATCGTATTCAGTGACGGTTGCTGGGGCTTGGAAGGTTGCATGCCAGGAACTAAATTGTCCAAACTGATGTTAACGCTGGGATCTGACCAAGTGGAAGGCAGAGTTTTGCCTACATTTTTGGGGACCATCTCTGTGCCCATATTATACAGCGGATTAGGCTTCTGTATCATTGGGTTAACATTTTGCAAAGGCTAGAAACGTTTAAGGGAGGGAGGAAGAGAGAGAGAGAGAGAGAGATTTACTATTACACTATTTGATACCAACTGTAGTTTGAGGTCTACAGTCTCCACATAAAGAAACAGATAATTTATTTACAGAAGAAGCTAGAAAATATGCATTTGTGCAAATAAACCTTTCATGATCATATCTTCAAGTACTTTTTCTATCAGCCAGCAGCTTGCTGGAACTGTGTAAAGTGTTCAGTCCAATCCTTCCTCCCCTCAAATATTCCTCCTCCCCATTCCCTGTGAGGCTATTTTGAGGTCTGAAAAATTAGCGGTGAAGCTTATCGTATCAAGAGGACCAGCCTTTCAACAGTCAAACACCTAGCCAGTGGGAGAAGTCTACTGTGAACAAGAGACAAATGACACTTCATCCCTAAACTGCCAAGCCAAGGGGGTGACAGGTTGGAAGCCCACCATACAGTCTAGAATTCTGTGGTTAAATTAATGAGAAAACAACTGGAGTAATCAAACAGTGACCGCCAAGAGGTTTTGAAATCCGCAAGGAAAGTACTTTATCTCTTTAAGTACTTAAAATATGCTTTAAGCTCAGGGGTTCATGGAAACTATTCACAGACACTATTCCTTACATGCAGGACATTTGCCACTAAGGGACTGTACAGAAGCATCGCACCTGTGACCTTGACATAGGCAGATTGAGGCTGACAGTGTTGGAGCCCATCATAGAAAAATTCATGCTTTGGGAAGAGGTCATGGTGGCTTGGGAGGTACCCATCAAATCAAAGAGGTCAGAAGAATTTGAAGCAGCTGGAGGCTGGCCAAGAGTCTGCTGAGCAGATCCACCAAAGAGCTCAGCAGCTGGTGGAGCAGAGCCACCAAAGAGCTCTCCAGCTGAAGCAGCAGGGCATGGAGGAGCTTGGTTGAAGGCACTCCAGTCGCCAAACTCTCCGTTCCCACTTGTCGCTGTACCTAGGGAGGGGAAAAGAAAGGTAAGAGACTGTGACGCAGGCACAGAACAAATGCCACATTCCATGAACTGAAAGAAATGAGAGCCGAAGCGTGTCCATCCCGATTAACATCTGCAGGTAGAATCTCCATCTGGACATTGCTTCCCTCATGAATATTCCAACCATTTTAACGGGGTAGCAAAGGAAATTTGTAACACCCCTGCTGCCACCAGACAGGATGGCCACGTAATGTGTCACCTGTGGACTCCGCATGAGTGGGAAATAGATTTCCTAACAGGCAAACCTAAAGGACCCAAACAAACTTCCTGCAAATAAGAATGCAGCAGACGCAGGAGGCACCAGAAGTTCAGTATCTGAACAGATAGTACTCCAAAATCTGGAGCCACCAGCAAAACTGGGAGCATAAACTTGTCAATACTTTGAATCAATCACTGCAAATCAGGCTCTCTCCATAATTGTAAAACTAGCAATTTGTTTAAACTCATCTGTTTACATATAAATTATGCTTAAACTAGTATAAGTAAGTGGGATACCAATAAAATCATGGACTTCTGCCTCAGCTACCTTCAGGTGTTTATATCACCTCTATTGTGCTTGTTGACAGCCTTGTGAAGTATTTACTGAGCACTCTATGGGTGCTTTGATAAATAAACATTTAAGGCTCACACAAGATTCCCAGTCTTTGCACATCAAGCATGCAGGGACTTCAAGGCAATGAATTCTGTTTCTTCTTTTATTGGAAGATGGTCGTCATTCTAGATTTAAAAAATATTCCACTTGAAAAAGCATGGGAGAAAAATTTCACAAAACACACGAAAACATTTGCTCTGCAGTTACAGCCAGACAGCCTTCATGGAATCGTCTTTTGTTACCCACTGCCCTTGAAACACGTATAACAAAACTATTTGATAAACAGTAAAGAATAATTTATGTTTTCAGCCTGATGTCGAGGCATGGATGAACATACTCCAAAATTACTTGTCCTGGAGATGAACAACTTGAAAGCAACACAAAACTGTTCTGCTGTAACAGTGCATGCAGAAACGAAAGGGGTTTCAGGACCTTAAATCTATAATTACATGAACACGCTGTGAGTGTTTTTACCCAAATGAATAAAAACGGAAGGTTAAAGAGATGAGACCCCACTGATTTCAGAATAATCTAGCTTGCACAGCTAGCTAGAAATGAGTGGTCTACAAACTTGCCTATTACCTAGAATGTAACTCACCTGATCTTAAAAGAGGCTGCAATAATTTACACTCATGTCAATAAGCCTTAATGCTACCTGTGCACCTGGGTATAAAAACCCCTTCCTTTAATTAATTTTACCTTCACAGGCAGATTAAAAATTTAAGGAAGGAAGGGCAGGGAGGGGAAAGATGGGCCACTTACATCTATGCACTACAGCCTCCTTTAATGCAAGTAGTGCACTGAAATTCATTAGCTTGGGGCCTGACTGAAACATCTGCTTTGATCTCCCTTACAAAAGAGACTTAATTGGGAGTATTTCAATTAGTACTGCCTATTAAAAATTTAAGCACACTTAAAGTATTCCTGATGGATAAGTAAATGCTGAATATGCTGATTCTCCAGTTGCTGGACACTTACATCCATACACACAGAAAGGGAGTGGGGGAGAATGGAGTCACGTATGTGGCCCCTCCCTCTTTGGTGAACTTTACCAAAGATGATTAATCAACAATTTTTTTAGGGGGTGGGGGGAGCTTTATTATTCAAGAATGATTAATCATTGCTGGCTGCTTGCATAATGGCGATCGGTACAGATTAATCAAATTAAAACTGATAAAGAGATATTACCACATTAGATAGCATTATTTGCATAATGGGATTTGAGCACCTGTAAAATCAATGTGGAACAGTAGAAGTTGAAAAGTATTTAAGGGCACAATTCTCAAATTAGGTTAGAGTATTTTCCCCCCTTCCCCAAATGCATTTGTTACTGGTGACTGAGGAACACCCCTATCCCGACCCCAACACCACAGTTTCTTCCAAGCTGCGTGCTTGGCAGAACTTCTCCAGACTAGAGGTGGGGAAGGGGTTCATTTATGTAACACAACAGTTCTTACAGCACTAGGGTAGAAATACAACCGAAACAACACTTGAGGGCCAGTCAATCCCTGCTAGGACCCTCAATGTAACGTGTAATGCCTCGCCTCCCTACTGGGCAACTGTAACGTTAATACACCAATATTCACAAATCAGCCATTTCCTTTTCCTCTTCATCCCTGTCCCTGGACACAAAGAAGTCCTGCCTAAAGCAAAGCATCTATTTCCTGTGTTAATATCGTTTTCCCCATCACCACTTGTTGCACTGTGAAAGACAAATAATGTTCCAATAACGTATGACGTCCTGTCAGGGGGGGGAGAGCTGATTTCCTGATACAGCACACACAGAGATATTTACTCTAAGATATTATTTATCTTAACAAGCTTCTTGGTCTAAAAAAGCTCTTTCCTGGCTGCTTTCATACTGGCATCTAATCTAAGTTCATGCATGCTACCTATTTTCTTCCAGGCAGTTTTCCAATTGTGTTGTTCGATCCTCTATTCATTTGGGGATTGGACTACAAGCATTTTCTACCGAGCTTTGTTTCAAACCTATTAAGGCGCTGAAATCCAACATGCAATTTAGTGAAATCCACCTCTGTAACTGATGTTGAATAAGGCTGAAGATGGCATCAACTGCAGCAGTTTTTCAAAAATTTTCAATCCAATCCATGTAGTTTCAAGAAATTAAAGCCCCATACTCCTGTGGTCCCAAAGGGCTTCCCCATGATAAATGGCATCAAAAGAGTCTCGGGAATTTTGGGAGAGCGATGTTGGAAGTGTTTAATTTCTAATAAGCCCCCATATTTGATATTGGCCTTAAGTAGTACACGTGACATTCCTGGACTTCAGACTGTGATTGAAAACCAATATATTTTTTATAAAAATGAAACCAGTGATTTAAAAATAGAAGATGTATGTCTCCAGAAATACAGTTCTGGAGAAGATGGCAAATATCCAGGTGGACCTGCTCCTAAACTGGGATTTAGAAGTAAAGAACAGCTACTGAAACAGTGACAAGGTCGAACACAGAAGATGCATACGTCTCTTTAAGGCAGAGGGCCAGCCCATAAGCTATGTGAGGCCCAAAGGGCATTTCTGTGCCTATCCATCCCCTCCTGAAGCCACTAGGGCAGGGGTGTCCAAACTTTTTGCAAAGAGGGCCAGGTTTGTAGAGGTGAAAATGTGTGGGGGCCGACCATTCAGCCACTTTTGGCCCCTGGGCCGGACATTGGACAAGTCTCTATAACATGCAAGGATTTGGGGAAGAAGCTGCAGCAACGGAGCTGGGGGTGGGTAGGCTGGGCAGGTGGCTGGGGGGATGGAGGGAGGCAAGGAGGGCAGGCAAACCATAAAACTGCAAGCTGACGTCTCCATCCGGTATGGGAATTGGCCAGCTGGTGGGGATGCATGCCAGGCTGAGCAGGTGGGAGAACAGGCTGCGGGCCACTCAAAATTTGAAAATGGGCCACATTTGGCCCCCGGGCCTGACTTTGGACATGCGTGCACTAGGGTCTGCCCATGCCTCCCATGGTGAAGTAAATCTAAAAAATAAATTACCCCTCTCCACTCCATTTTCTTCCTCTAGTAAAGCACTAAACGTGTTCTTCCAGTAAAGCACTAGCTTTCTAAGGGTGCCAGTTTTGATTTGGTGAATGGGGGTGGGGGGTGGGGCTACAGCCCCTTAGAATTTCCCAACTCCTCACACGTTTGAATTAACCCTTTGCTGAACACTTGAAGAAAACTTTTGCATCTCAGTAAATACAGACCCGAAGTTGAAAGAGCCAAGGACACTGTTCTTCTATTCCTCGAGTAAGGCACCATACCTTGTGATGAAGAAGAGGTTGTAGAGGCAGTGGCGGCAGCGGAGCTGAAATCGGCAAACCCTCCAAAGGGGTCAGTGGAGCCACCTGAAACCAAAGCGATTGAAGGATACATTTTCGAGAACTACTGCAGACCCACAATCACTCCATCAACAGTTGATTTCAGTTAATTCAGTAAACACCAATGTTTTGAAAATGTGTGTGAGTTATAGAATAGGCCCTCTTGAGTTGTTCAAAAAGATCCAAGAAGGGAAATTGGAATGTTTTTCTCTGCCCCCTCCATCTTGGTATCTTCAGGTCTGGAAGAGGTCTGCATTAGAATGATCACCAGGTTCAGCCATGACTGCTTATAGGGAACTGCAGTGCTACCAAGTGTTGTTGTGAGATCTTACTGTGGTTTGGTCAGAATTTGAAACACATGGAATAGGCACCTAACTTGCACTTGGTAGCACTGCACTTGGTACAGTACCATGAAATCATCCAGACATCTTTAATGGTCTGTAATGGGGCAACATTTGTTTTCTAACACTGCACAAGTTGGAATCTGTACAATTCATACCCTTCACAGCGAGTTTTGGTCCCTGTGTCCCCCCCCCCAATGATACCACTCTGGTCTGCACAGAACAACTGCTGGATGGCACAATGGTTTTGGTATCTGGCTGTGGAGCCAGAAGTTAGGAGTTCAACTCTTCACTGTTTCTCTTTGACAGGGGCTGGGCTTGATCATTCACGGGGTCCCTTCCTGCTCTTGCATATATAGAATAGAGCAGGTTTAAAGGATAGAGAGGATCAAAGAGGGACTCTAGAAGGCTGACAAGACAGCCCATGGTGGGTCCAGAAAGGGAAGATGAGCACAGGCACAGGACAGAACCCAAGCAGCAAAGGGCCCTGCCAATCAAAACAAAATGCAAAGGGGTCCATAGCAGCCCAAATGTTTTCTCGCCTCCCCTTTTATGTAAATAACAGAGCCCAGGCAAATACAAGTATTCCTCCGTATAGTTCAGAGAAAATTTACCACTTCCACAATGCGCACCATGTGGCTTACATTTTACTCCACTGTTTCAGCCATAGTTTAGACAAAGCGCACAGAACACTAAGCTCTAGAAAGAACTCTAGTAATCTTGGTAGAAATATTGCAATGGTAAACGTTAAAATAATTATCATCACTCAAGGACCAGAGAAAGCATACATGTCCCTTTATTGGCCAATTCTCTTGCCTTTTATGAAAAATACAGAAGTCTTCTTGCATTATGTGACTTAAAGTCACGTAGTGCCTTATGTGACTTAAAGTATGAATGATGTGTCCAGGATTTCAGAGTCCAGATTTCAAGGCATAAAGCTTACACTGGTATTCACTTTTAAAATATGTTTACTTTCTTTGCAGAAGAACATTAACATCCCAGTTGTAAGCTACCAATGAATTATTTAGTGCAAAACACAACATTTTAGCCATTCTTCCCGAGAGGATCTTTTATACATCAAAATAGAAAAGCTTCACATGGTCTATACTTCCGATGTTGCAGGCTAGGGAGTGCCACTCTATAGGTAGCATTTTATTCCAAACAGCGAAATCCCTTTGTAGAGCCATGCACCCCCTCCCCCGTGTCAAAACTGAGGGACAAACTAGATGCAATGGATGCAATGGATAATGCAGTATGTGTGCTGGGCAGAAATGAGACTACAATATGCAAAAATGAGATCTCAACCAATTTCTGCCTTTTTTTTTTTTTTGAGTGGCAGGGGAAAGGAAGTGACACAATTTCACTGAATAGCACTTTCCTCCCTAAGCTTTTATTTATTCCGCCAAGAAAGTCCACATTTCTTTTTTCTTTCTTTCTTTAAAAATGGTATCAGTGAATTGGCTTTTAAAGGCTATTTTCAGCCTGTGATTGCTTTTTTTACTGTTAACCTCCTTGTACTAAGAGGCATCCACTTGAAAAATTCTTCCCCGAAACTACCAGTCATTTTTCTTCCCCAAAACTACTAAAAAAGAGTTGGCCTTAGCTGCTACAATTTGTCCTTAAAAGATTTCACCTCCAAGCAGTCACACCCTTCCAAAGGGTAGCAGCCGCCACTGTCGCTGCTCAATTATTCTGCTTTTAGTGTTTGCGTACATTATATGGGTTACATCACAGCTGCTTAGCCTGGAGTGCTTAGAAACTAGCCAGGTGGGACTGTAACATCTGTGTTGCACTCAAACACCACCAGGGACAGCTTCCAACATCTGGTGCCATTTCTGAATCGTCTTATCGCTGCAAGACATTCTGCTCCATCTGCTGCTCTCAACTCTGTTAATTAAAGTCGAACCATCCCCTTTTTAATAAATGGCCATCAGCAATAAAATGAACAATTCCCCATCCTACTAGACATGTACTTTTATTTCTTCTTAATGCTACTTTATTTTTGCCAATGTTAGGGATGCATGCTCCCCTTTCTGCTGGGAGTACCTTTCTTCAGAACAGGTAACGTTTGTTATCAAGTAGGAACTATTAACGAGTCTATGACCAGATCCTTCTCAATTTTTATAGAAAGACAAGGATTTCATAGCCACACAGCAAAGACACACAGGCTGGTCATTTGTCCATTCAGATCTGGGAAGCTGAGCTGGAGATTTATGAACACCTTCCGTATGACTTCATATATTTAAATAGCTTGAGGATGGACAAGACATTTAGCTCACCAAACACCAAACCATCAGAGCTGTTCTTTATCGAGGGTTGGGTCCCTTCCACTGACAGAATGGCTCTTCAATCCAGTGGAGAGTTCTATGGTGAGACAGCTGGGCAAGGTGGTTTTCCCAAATCCCTCACCTTCTTCGGCAACCCCGTGTGCTCTACATGACATTATACCACAAGTTTCTCCTAACTCATTAGAGTAGATCTCAGATGCATACAAAGGGATTTCAGAAGAAGTGGGTGGGAGGATGAAGAGAAATGGAATTATAACAAATGGAAAGAGTATGTATATCAATTTTTCCAAAATGAATGGATACAAAGAATGCAGGAAGGAAAAACAGAAGGGGAAAATAAGATGTTGAAGGAGAGGGAAAAGTATATAGAATGGTTAAAAGGAAAGCCAGAGAAGGAGAAATGGGCTAATCTTTTCCACCATGCTTTGATATGTTATAATATTAGGGAGAATTGAAAGTATTGCTTGCTGGGGGGGGGGGGAAGAGGGAGAAGAGTAAAGAGGAAGGGCAACAAAGTTTGTAGAATATGATGGAAATAGTTGTTTGAAAAGTACAATAAGTATTTTTGCCTGAAAAAAAATATTTAAATAAACATCCAAAACAACCCCCCCCCCAAAAAAAAAGAAAACCCAAGGGATTTCAGAAGGAAAAGGAAATCAACAAGATCAACGAGATTTGCTTCTCTGCTCTGGATGGAATTGAAGGCAAGGAGACATAACTGCATTGAACCACCAGTGCATGGACTGTGTGAATATGTGCATACACAATGATACATGATGAATGTGCGAACTATAGGGGAAGCCAGGCAATCAGAATTAAAAGGCTACTAGTTATTAGATTTCACAGTGCTGGTTTAGACAACATAGGGGAATGAAGCCAAAATTATAAATGGAATGATGGAATGAGAAGTGGAAATGCTAGTTAAACATTGAAGTGAAAACACAGGAGGACTACTAGATTTTCTATCTGAATGTAGAGTAAGGGGGAAATAAGCAGATCTTCTAATAAGAGACATAAATGTGTATTAATCTACCTCTCCTCTACAAATAAGGAATGCTTTCTTGCTAAGCTAACAACAAATCTATAATGATGAGATATGTTAGGCTATTAACTTATTATTTTGTTTGACTAAGCAGTGCAGTGACACAACAGCCACCTGCCAAGTCTTCCATGGTACTAGCACAGTGGTGCCCAAACTTTTTGTAAGGAGGGCCAGATTTGGTGGCTGAGAATGTGTCAGGGGCTGGTTGCTCCCTGACCCTGCCACCCCACTGCAAGCCTCACCCACTGATCCCTTGCAACGCCACCCGCAGGAAGGAAGGCGGGGACCAAGGGAGGGAGGGAGGGAGGTGGAAACCAAGAGAGGAAGGAAGGAAGGTGGGGAACAAGGAAGGGAGGAAAGAAGCAAGGTGGGGACCAAGGGAGGGAGGGAGGAAGGAAGGAAGGTGGGGACCAAAGAAAGCACAGGGAGCTGTGGCCACTGGTCGCCCCTTGGAAGAGGCGATCTGTGCGACCTTGCACCCCCCCCAGCTCCCCAGTGGTGGTGACGGCTCGCCCGCCAGCCCACCCCAAAATACGGGGCGAAGGAGGGGGTGGGAGGGGTGGGCCAGCCAGCCGCGGGCCACTCAGAATGATCTGATGGGCCAGATTTGGCCCCTGGGCCAGACTTTGGGCAGGCCTGTACTAGCATCTACTGTACAAAGTTAGGGAAGTGGGAAAAATACGATGACTTCACATTTGCATTCTGAAATTCATTGGTAGAGTAGCAGGAAAACTTTATGAAAATTGCTAAACCCCACCTTTATAAGTGCTGTCAGGTTACATGTACAGTGGTACCCTGATTTACAAGGGGCCCGAACTACGAAAATCCTGACTTACGAGAGCTCTTCAGCGCTCCACTCCCCACCAGCTGCTTATGAGCAAGAACGGAGATTCCCCATCTTGTGAGCAGTGGGTGGGGTGGGGGTGTCGGGATTTGGATTGCCTTCCAGTCACAGAGGGAAACGCTACCTCTGTGACTGGAAGGCATTTTAAAAGGGGTGTGCTGCTTTTCTCGCCCCCCCCCACAGGGAGGGAGAGAAGCAGCGCTCCCAGTTGGGGGGGGAGAGAAGTGGTGGGTGGTTTAAAGGGTCTTTAGGCACTGAGGCAAGCGGTTGCCTGGGTGCCTAGAGACCTTTTACACCACCCGCTGCTTCTCTCCCCAACTCACCCGGTGGTGGTGGTGGTGGAAGCCATGGGTGGTTTAAAGCGGTTTCCCAAAGGAATGCACTGAAATCCGTTCATTCGGAACAGATTAATTGAATTTCAATGCATTCCTATGGGCAAACGCTCCCCAACTTATGAGTTAACCGATTTATGAGTGTTCGCTTGGAACGGATCAATCTCGTAAGTCAGGGTACCACTGTATGTGTATGTCCAGGGGCCAATTCATCAATGTCAACAAAAGTACAACTAACTTTGAAAGTAGAACATATAGTGGTTTGTAGACAGTAAACTTAATTCTCAAAACTACAGCTTTTTTACACAATTTATTTTCTTAACTTATTATTTTGTTCCACATCCTTCAAAGGAAGGGCTCAACTTCCCTACCCATCCTCTACATTGTACCTAACTTTTCCTCACAGTCATCTGAGAAGTTGAACTAGTTCATAACAATCATAGCAATACATTCTGTTTGAATAAAAACTCTCCTTCAGAACCCAAGACCATCCAGATGCTGGACTTCAGTTCCAGAAGCACCATCTGGCATGGGAAGTGGCAACAGATTATGGGATTTATAATCCAAAACATCTGGAAGGCCAAAGGTTCCCCATCTGTGCTTTACACAAATCAACCACTTAGACAAGATACTAAGTGCTAAAACCGAAACAAATTTTGTAATCCAATTTCTCTTCCTAGCTTTCATAACAATCCTATTGTTTGCTTAATCCTATTACTGCTTTAGTCTGAAATGCTCCATACAGATTTCTGAAAGCATATCATTACTCTTCAGTTTTCTTTACAAAAGAAATCTAAAGTGGTCATTCACCTCTATGCTGCTTTGTGCATTGCTACAAACACTAGCTATGGGTCCATTATCTTGTACTGCAAGTAGCATACTGGTCAAGAAAAGTGACCTGCTTATGAAAGAGAGTGCTAATCTTCACAACATCATCAGCTAGACTTGAAGACTCCCAAGTGAGATCTGTCCATCTGCCTCCTTAGGGCATCAGAGACATTATTTGTGGTGGCCAGCTGGTAACATGTCTCATCTCATCCTAAATGCTGATGTGGAAAGAGGAAGCAAGCTTAATTTCTATCATAGCAAGGAGAATAATGAACAGTAGTCACACTGTAAACCCAGGAAAAGGTTTCTCATCAGCAGGAACATGGCTTGGAGAAAAAAGCTGCATGTGCTGGTTTCAAAACAACAGTCTCCAACACTGAAGTTTGTTGTAATATAAAGACATAAAAGGACAGTTGAATTTTTATCAAACCTAACCATGGCAGGGTGTCTGGGCCTCAGTTTCTGTCAACAGCCTACATTTCATGCCATGAATATCAGTTTTAAAAGGAACAAAAGTGATAATATATCTGCCATTAAGCTGAGGTCACCCAACAGTCACTGGACAGACAATGGCAATAAAAACTGGTGAGCTCCCTCTTGCTGTATACATTTGATGTGACTTATGAATGCGACTCATCCATTTCCATCACTGCCTCTCCCACACAATGTGTAACATAAGAAGCCTTAAAAACTGACTGGATTACATGCTTTTAAAATTAATTATGAATAGCACAGCATTCTAGCCATCATAGTTCCTGACAGACCAACTTAGCATAAACCGTTTGGGTTCTTATTAATGTATATAATATGATAATTTAAACACAGTTCCATGTTTCTATGTACAGCTTTATGTTTCAGACAATCATATCATTTTACAGCATGCATTCTTTGATATTTCGGTAAGGGCTGAACCTCTAACAATTGCTCAAAGAGTAAACAAAAGGGAAGTTTACCTGTTGGGACTGATTGATCAGCACCATCAAACAAGAGATCAACCAGGTCATTTGATGACTTGCTTCCGGGAACCTAAGGACAAGCACAGTTGTGTTGTTTTAGGAAATACAGTATGAAAGAAGGTATCAGCTGAAATCCTGCTGTGAAGCTCTATATGCACAATGCAAAGAGGTGCAGCCAGTTTAAAAAATCAAGCACTGCAAAAGTGCTATTCACAAAGCACCTCCACATGCATGGTGTACTGCCTCCAAGTAAAGTTCTCTGAAGGCATTTCTGCAGGGACAGTCTGAGAAAGGGATACTGAAAACAAGAATAAGAGCTGGTAAGAAAAAAATGACCACTAATTTATATAGCACTTCTGGCACTTTGCATAAGCAGAGAAAACTGGACTGACATTGGCCAAGGTGGGATATAAACTTATTTTATGACTGTTACATAGACATACAGGGATTAACAGAGATCCTAATAAAGCTGTTACATCCCACTAGACAGTATTCACAGAGCTACATAAACAATATTAATTTTCAAAGAAAGAAAGAAAGAAAAGAAAGAGTTATATAAAAATATTAAACTATAAACTCTAAAGCTGCCGAGATGCCCTAAGCACATCTGATCTCGCTTGATTTCAGAAGCTAAGCAGGGTCAGGCCTGGCTAGTACTCGGATGGGCGACCACCAGGGAATACCAGGTGCTGTAGGTGCCTGGAGTAGGAACTGGCAAGCCACTCCAGTATTTCTGCCAAGAAAACTCCATGGAAATGGGGTTACGGAGAGTCAGTCATGACTGTAACGACACAACACACACACACACACACACACACACACACACACACACACACACACACCCCTCAAAAATGCAACACAAGTGGCTAATGAATATGTGCTACATTTCTTGTCCTAGACACCTACATTAAAACTAAAACTAAGCCATTTACAATACCAGAGTGGCCTTCATTTGGACTAACTATAAAGCTGCCTAGAGTTTGCATGGTGGCCATAAAATTTCAAATTATTTTACATAGTTTCTATGTGTTTTAGAACTGCTTCCATTCTCCTATGATTGCAGTCATTCCACTGGGATGATTTCTAGTTGAAACAGATGTCTGATGTTACAAGTGTGGGAGCCAAATGTCTTCACCAGTGATTTGACACTGAAACGCAACATCCAAACAGGTTTCCCTGGGTGGACTTGTTTAATTCCTGCAATGCTCGTCAGCACGAAAGTCAAGCTATCAGTGAATCCCATCCCAGAGGAGTTCATGTTCACTACTATGGTCCCTATAACATAGTAGCTGTTTCATAGCAAAAACAGGAGCCATGTTGTTAAAATACTCAAAAAAATGCTAGGTCCCAAATAACCAAAGGTGAAAATATAACACAAAAAATTAGATCCCAGACAACCAAAAGGGAAAACCTACAGTAAGTAACATTCTCTACTGAATTATTAAAATTACTCCCATTTCTTCTCTTGCTACAAGAAATTGAATGCTTTTTTCACTGCTATGATCCATTGATTAAATATTATTGTGGCAAGATGTCCTCATTGTTCTGTCTGACTGAATGCCTTGTTTCTCCATATGTGTTCATAGGATGACAATGGGTGGGAAGTTGCTTCTCCTGGAGCACCATGTCGTTTTTAATAATCCATGAAGCTTGGCACAAAATCAAATACTTCTATGGTAAATGCACCTGGGGGTTTCTAGAAAACCTGCTCATTACAGTATTACCGATTAAGCCGACAAATAACTCACTTTCATTTGCTTTTAACAACTTCCTCCAGTATGCTTGTTACAAACTTTCCATCTTTGAGAATGCAAGCAGAACAATCATGAAAGAAAATTTGTAGGTAGCAGAGGATAAGATTTATCCCATCTCTTTATAGCGGGAATATCTTCTGCAACACCACTCTAACAGGGAAGGCAAGGCAACGTATACATTGAAGGGACGGTGTCCACATCATCATGGTCCTGAGATGCCGTGAAGAGACTCCTGGTTCTGAATCTCATCTCAATACTGTGATCATGCAAGTGGCATGATCTTGACAACATGTCGGCCTCTCTCCTCCCTTCCCTCCACAACTTGCCTAACAAAAAGATCTGAGGATCTCAACTCCCTGCCTATTTCTCTGACTTGCTTATTGCTTTGAGTCTCCTCCACCACCCCAGTACTGCAGTAATGTAGGTACTGGGGTCCATAAAGGGGGGGGGGGATTTCAAGGTGGTGGCGTCGAACTAAGTGAAATGAAATACCAACGAAGAAGACATTTGGCATTTTGTTTCACTTTGTGAAAAAGTGGTTCCCAAAGTTCCCACAAAACCAACCACAAACTGGTCGTGTTTGTGGATATCATGGTTCTGTGTCCATCTCTAATAATGAACAGAGCACCCTAAACAAATCTCAACCAACACAAGTTAATGACTTTGGCAACAATGTTTTTTTCCAAATCTACTCCTTGTCAATTCTGCCCTAAGGTTCTTGCCCATTCTCTCCAGTAGGCTAGCATGTACAATGGCCAAAATCCTCTGCTCAGCTACAGGAACAGGATACGGAGGTAATTTGCTCCAAATTAAGAAACCATTGTTCAGTTGAATGCTGATTCAACCATTGTTCAGCTAAATACCATTGTTCAGTTGAATACCTCTGAATAGCTGCTGTTTGACTCTTTTGGACACACAGTACTGACACCATGCAAGAAGGTTGCCCATGGCAAGGAACAGACTATTTATTTATTATTTATTTATTTGTATACTGTTTCCAAAGGGAAACCACCTTCCCAATGAGCTATGTGGGGTTTCTTTCTTTTTCTTTTCCCCCCAAAGGTACATAATTTGATTTTTCCAAAAGACCCATGGCTCAAAATTGGTTGGAAGGCATGTGTTGCTGCTGCTGTTACTGAGGCAAGTTATAAGTTATAAGCTTGGTTTTTATAGAGGAATAGGCACTGATGCACTGAAGGTTGACGTTTCCTGCCATCTATGAATCATATGCATTAATCCAAGAAGTTCATGTCCTTGACTCTGACCTACTATTAATTCATAGCTTCTTGCTGTCACTAAATTATCCCAATTATATTCTTGAAAATTCCAGACTTTCTTCTTAAAATTGAGAACGCCACTGGTGAGAATGAAAGGAGCTGCAGCACCGTGCCTTCAGTTACTCTCCTCCTACCTTTGCTGTAGACTGTGCAGCATTCAACTCTGGGCTTCCTTTGTCTCCTGTGTAATGTGCAGCTGCTCCCAAATCAATGGTTTTGGAAGGATTTGCAGTACGTTTGTGCCTTGTGGTGGTGGTCTCTGTGGCTTGTGTAATATGGATGTGTTTTGTGGTCACTGTCTCCTCTTCATCTTTGAAATCTCCTTTTGGT
Organism: Phrynocephalus versicolor; assembly: GCA_023846285.1. Classification (NCBI taxonomy): domain Eukaryota; kingdom Metazoa; phylum Chordata; class Lepidosauria; order Squamata; family Agamidae; genus Phrynocephalus; species Phrynocephalus versicolor. Next base: position 67,877,930 of record JAHTLZ010000010.1, read on the forward strand.
GATTTACCTCTTCTAGATCTCTTCTCCTCATCGCTATCACTGAGAAAAGAAAGAACAGTAACAGCTATTCCACAGGTATATAAAGAAACTAAACAGACTGAAGATGATCTAGCCAATATTAAGTAAATCACCCGCTGAAAAGTAAGCCAGTGTTACAATTTAGAAGCAATAAACCAGGACCCCTGTTCAGAGTCATTAGGAGAAGCTATTGCTCCTGCCACAGTTTGATCCAATCATATGAGAGGTGGACCATAGGTGGGGCAAAAAGGCTGAGCAGTCCACACTTCCTCTTTATTAATTCTTATGAAATCAGGAATCATGGTTTAAAATGAGGTGTGCAGAACTATTACTACAGTTTAATCTATTTCTATATCACTCAGCATGCCTAACACTATTTGAATATGCAAAACAACAGAATATGCAAAACAATAATGAATTGAATCAGGATCAGCTGTAAAAATCATTTCGCAGTAATTTAACAGTGTAAAAAGCCCCATGATTTAAGAAAGCATGGAGGTGATCATCATCATCATCATCATCATCATCATCATCATCATCATCATCATCATCATCATCCTTCAGTCTAAATAGACCAATTTGGGAATGGCAGTCTCTACCACACTGGGAGCAGATATATTCTGTTTCTTGCCCAGTCCTCGGGTTTCGTTGTTTACGTGCCTGCCTCTTTTCCTCTGCCTGTTGGACAAATGCCTCTTCGAATTTATGTAGACCATGCTGTATCTTTTGCCTCCAGACAGTGCAATCAGAGGTCAGAGTTTACCATCTGTTGAGGTCCATTCCTAAGGCCTTCAGGTCCCTCTTGCCGATATTCCTATACGGCAGCTGTGGTCTCCCTCTGGGGTGCTTTCCCTGCGCTAGTTGTCCATTCTCACAACGTGTCTAAGCCAGTGTAGGCGTTGCTGTTTCAATCAAGTATACATGCTAGAGATTCCCGCTCATTTCAGGACTATGCTATTTGGAACTTTGTCATGGCAGGTAATGCACTGCTTTATTATTATTATTATTATTATTATTATTATTATTATTATTATTATTCATAATAATAGTATGGCATAAACCGGTACAGGTAATCCCAGTGGTAATCGACAAGCTGGTTGCGGTGCCTAAAGAGCTAAGCAAGTATTTAGAAGAAATTGGAGTTGACAAAGGTACCATCAGTCAGCTGCAGAAAGCCGCCTTACTGGGATCTGCTTGCATGATTTGCCGATACATCACATAGTCCTAAACGCTTGGGAAGCGTGCGACTAGTGACTTGTAATACAAAATCCAGCATAGTCTGCTGGATGATGATGATGA
>JAHTLZ010000010.1:67883473-67905244 GCA_023846285.1 Phrynocephalus versicolor
GGGGGGCAAAGCTTTTTCCTCTGTATGGTTTGGGTGATATATTTTCATTGAGGGAGAGATTGAACCAGTTTCTACTGAGGCACTGCCTGGATGGCTGTACAAGAGGGAACATCTATCTTGCTGGGACCCAGTGCAAGTTGAGTTGCCCCCTCCAGTGTGTGACATGATGTCAAGGCCCGGACAGATGGAACTCGGCACAATGAGCTACAGTCATGTTTATGGGGTGAACTAAAAGCACAAAACATGCCTACCCAAGGAATGCAATAAAGCAGGGGGGGGGACTACTTTGGTGCATTAAACACAAACTCTCGTATGTGCTAAAATCTTGAAATAAAAAAGCAATCATAATTACGGTAAGAAGCCGTTGGTAATGGACAACAGAAAAGCAGCACTAATGCATTTCTCTGTTATTATTCTACTGGAAACCCAAGGAGGAGGGAAAACCAAGCTCCCATCCTAATCTCTTCCCATCACTATTTGTATTTAAGCACTGCATTTGTAAATCAAAGAAAGATACAGTATTTTTGGGAAGGGGGGGCTCATGAGTAAATTATTGTCTGCTTGTGGTTTCCGTGATTAGAAAGTTTCAGAAACATGTTAAATTTCATTCCTTCCTTCTTCAGATTGATTTCTGTACAATCGTTTTTCTCCATATAAATGGCAAGGCCTTTGTTGCAATTCTAACAGCTTCTCTGCTACTGGGTATATTACTTATATTCTACAGTCAGAGTTCAGATGTTCCTTTCATTTTGAGTTTTACCGGCAAATTCCATTTTAATTCTTTAGCTTCTTTTAAAAACACATATTTTGCACAGTTTTTTTCACACTTAATTTGAGACTTATGTAAACCACCCAGAGTAGTGTGCTGTGTAAGTCAAACAAACAAACAAGCAAATGTTTTCCATAACAATATAAAAAACAACTAAGTATTAGCTTGATCTGTGGATGATAAAAGCTTGACCTAGTTGCTGAAATTGATCACTTTTGAATACAAAATAAATAGGATAACTTGAAATATAATTTTATTTTAATGGACAGTACACGTCACCAAACAAAATGTCCACTGTACTTTATGAATGGGTGGACTAAAAATGAACATTATTATTAATAACTAAAATGTACTGTTCTTACATGATGAAACTTCCAACAAGATGCAAATAAAAAAGAAATTTTGTTTTCCTTTTCTTCCACCCACTCTCTAAAGTCTGAAAACAAACAAGGTACCTCTTAATTATTTCTATCATTTAGGCTGAATAAGACCAGGGCAGAATACTGCAGAGACTAATAAAAATATTGCCTGCTTCTGGGCTACAGTGTATAACTTCACCACAGGAAGCAACCTCAAGATGTTTTTAACATTTTTCTGAACTGGCGTAAAAATGAAATAAATTAAAAATAAAATAAAAGCCTGCCGAGACAGAATGTTAATGACATTACCTATGAATAAACTGCAATGACTTATATTCTGGCTAAACAGCTCCCAATCCTTTTTGTAGTAAGCAGCTAAAATGCTATGGATTGCATATAAGACTGTGCATCAGGGCTACTCCACTCACACTGCTCTTCAGGCAGAGGATATTCCTGTGCAGCTCAGACTGCTCAGGATTACCTGGGAGCGCACAAAGACGTAGCTGAGGATGCCTCTGATCCTGGGTTGCATGGAGGTAACGTGTCCAGTTAAGAACATGTGAAAAATAAATGAATTTTAAAAGGCAGAAATGTAACAGAATCCAAACTACAGCTGATTTTGTTTATGACCTTTGTGTTCCTTTTGGCATGTGGGAATATCAAGGATGCTGAAGGATTCCAGAGCAAGATCACAGGAGGCTCAGCTTCTCGTGACCGATTTCTCCTTTATACACTCTGTCCAATGTAAGCCGAACACTTCCCAATCAGTGGCCCACAAAAAAAAAAAAATCTTTAGCATTCTCTGCTAGGAACCCTCCAAATTTGTGACCAGAAACATTCACAGACATTTAAGTCAATGATCTAAAACACAGTATATCTGCTGGAAAGATGAGTCGTGGGGAGATCAAGGGACTGAATTACATTTTGCCACTCATGGAAAAGGGGGCATGATTGGTCGGTTCTCCGCTGAGCCTTGTGCAAGTCCCCGCCCCAAAATTTACATACAAGGCTACGTGTGGCCTGTAGGCTGTATACTTGCCAGTCCCTCCTACGGGATCAAAGATCTTTCCCATAAACTGAATGAACTCCTCAACACATCGATGGGAAACTCGGAACCTAAAAATTACCTTCCAATTGTTAACAGGTGATCAGGTGAAGGTTTTATTTAAAAACAACAATAATAAGAAAACAGCTTGGTAAAGCTCCCAGAAGAAAGGGACTAGCAAACCATTTCTGGGTACTTTTTTGCCTAGAAAAGACTGAAAAGGCTCACCATAAATTAGAATTATGATGTCGATAGCTCAGTGGTTTAGGCCTCCCCCCTCCCCTTATGAGAAGAACCAGCCTGTGTAGCTGTGGGCAAGCTGCACAGTCCCAGGGCATCCCTAGAGGAAGGGAATCGTAATCCACTTTAGGGTATTCTCTACTCCAGATGGGAATGAACTGCTGGTTTGTCCTGGCTCATTTCCCAGCTGAACAGTTGAGCCACAGTTTGGTGCCCCACCCGCTCCAGTAGGTACCCATTCAGCGGCAGTACCCGGAACCAGCAAGTGAGCTCCCATCTCTGTCCTCTACCTAGAAAACCTTGAAAAGGGTCACCATAAGTCAGAATTGACTTTACGGCACATGATTATTATTTACTTTTAGGTTGTTAAAAAGGACTTTTAACAGAGCAAATGACGTGGTAACAGAGCTCTACTAAAAGTACCTGCATCTTTCTGGAGAATCATCTCGGTCTTTCCTCCGAAATTTGCTGATAGTGTCATCAATTGTGCTTCCAATTTTGTCACTCAGCTCACCTAGCTTATCACTAAATGGAAATCCACCTTTGTTTTTATCCCATTCTTCATCCCATTTTGATTTAGGCTCAGTATCATACCTTTCACCTGCATAATCGGGGCAGAAACAAAAAAGAAAAATGTTTGTCAACTACTTAGTTGGACGCAAACTTTTAGTTGAAAGCATTTTAAAAGCAAGCAAACAAAATGTCATGGTGTTGAATCAACATTACCTAATCAAAGGCCAATGACTGACTGGCATGAAAGGCATTCAAGAGACAACATTTACAGCAGTTCCACAATTGTAATGTACAGTACTACACAAAATACCAGAACAGTGTCTAACAGGGAAGAAAGCAATCTTTCAATATCGGCTGGCGTGAGTCCTGGCTGTGTGAGCTTCTGAGGAATGTAGCCCTTTCAATATTATAAGTTTCCAGTCTCACACTTTCAGTTAGCCACTGCAGGAAGCTGAAAACATTTCAGCCTGCATGTTATCAAATCTCCTGAATACAGGAGGTGATTGTATTAAATCTTGCAAACTAATGTAAAAATAGATATTGATTTGTTCTCGGCTCAGATTTTGAGAGAGCTTTGTTAAAGTAAAAATGGAGCAACCAACTAACTTATGCATTAGTATTTTTAATTTCTCAACAAGCTATGCAGAACCATTGCAAAAAAGAAGAAGAAGAGTATCCACAGAAACAAAACTTGCTCTATCACATAGCTTCATACTGGATGCTAAGCAGAAGTGGAAGCAGCTGCCTTTGTTGCCAAACTTGATTAAGTCTGAATTTTGTTTAGATTCCACTGTGCAAAATCTTCTTGCACATTTGAACTGCCACACACTACCAGTGCAAGCTAGAGTGGCCGAAGCTCTGAAAAACATTCCGACGTCAGATAAGACATTTCCTCTTACACACTGAGTCATGCCAGAATGTGTGTGCACTAGCAAAAGCCTCTATGTATCTTAAACCTTCTGAATGTACATACAAGTAAAAATCACAGCAGCTAAAATCCTGAAAACTGAATTTAATTACTGTATATGTAAACTCGAGTTTATATGGTGTATAGGCCATAATCCTGTTGCTCCAAAGCACACGAGGCAGCTTAGAGACATCAAGCAAAGATTGCTCAAGTCACAATAGCATATCTTTTTTACACATATCTTTTGTTGTCTGTAGCACAGTTCCTCTGACGGAAGGGACTTTTTTTCGGGGGGGGGGATACATTTACTGCAGAGAGCATATGCCCATGACTAATGTTCAGCAAGCTGGAAGTTTTGAAGTGCAAATACTTTATGAAACTGGGCAGCCCTTATCCATCTGTTGATTTCTATTTTTATTTGGACCAGAGCCCTATTATTTATATCCTCTGGTGTAAATCCCATATCATTATTCTCTGTGGCGAATTGGTGTGACCGGCGAATTGGTGTTATATCTATTGTCTCACAGCACTCAGCTTATTTGGTGCGTAACAAGAAACTGAAGCCTTAACTACTCTATAGGCCGAAATTTGTAACCAGGATTCGTGCTCCTGCAATTTGGCCAGTAACAGGATTCGGGCCACCCTTTGCTAGGTTTTTAAATTGCGATTTAAAATAAGTCCTGTTTAAAAATATATACAAGGCCATCCCAACTCAAAGGTGCACCAGGGTTTGGCACAAAATGCTTCTCTTGAGAAAATAGAAATCTACTGAAAGAACTATCTGCTGACAAGAGTCTGAAAAAAAGGGTGGCGAAGGGGAGAATTCGAAGAGCCAAGTTATGCCAGGCCAGGGACACAGGAACAATGGTGGCATCACAGTGCTGACAGAAACTTAGGTAAGAGTGAGGGCGCCCATATGGCTTTTTCAATTATATCCCAATATACAACCCTCCAGAATGTATTGTTCTTTAAAATAAAGTATCTGCTCCCCATGTGCTTTGTTTTGAGTAAAATATTGTAGCTGTGGTTTTTTGGCAGTAAGGGATGGAGGTGACCTGCAAAAGTTTCTCACAGTGAATGATCCACCTATGTTACAGACTAAGCTTGGAAACTTCACCTCACTTACCTGGGGAGAAATCCCACTGAATTTAATGGTGCTCGCTTCTAAATAGATGTTTATATGCCCAAGCTGAAAAGTAATCACCTTCTGTTCGCAATGGTTGGGTATGCCATGATCTACTACACCAATGGTTCCCAACCCAGATGTTCTTGGACAGTAATTTTTACTCTCTTTTTAACTGCTCATATTTGCTGTAGCTTTAATGTTGTCTTTTAATGCTGTAAGATGTCCCTTAATTCCCTGTTCGCAAACTTGAATAAGTCTTAATTGTACTGGACTGTATATTACTGTAAGCCGCCTTGGGTGCTTTTCCAAGGAGAAAGGCAGGGTTAAAAAAAATACTCTAAATAAATAAATAAATAATTCCCAGAAGCCTTCATCATCAGCTGTGCTGGCTGGTGTTTCAGGGAGTCGCAGTTCAAGACCACTAAGGATACTTAAGCTTGGGAAGCACTATACCAAACAGAAAACATGGCAGCCCTGCGTATTTTACCAGGCAAGCTGCAACAGATTTTATTTATCATTTTTAATATAATACGTGTTCAGATTCTTTTAAAATATTTGTATACCTGCTGTTTTTAGCATTTGAATGTTGGTTTTTAAGTTACCTTAAGTTCCTTATCAAGGATAAAGGAGGGATAAAAATATTCTAAATAAATAAATATGAACACATTCCCTTATCCTGTATCCACAAAGTCAAGCCAACGCCATAAGACACAACAGCTCTTCTTCCGCAGCCCTGCTGGACTTACTGTATCTGAATCCTCCAACGCTATCAGAAGAAACCCCAACGTATTTGTCTTTATTTTTCTTTGCCTTTTTCCTCTCTTCACGAAGTCTATCATCATCCTGGGCAAATTCAACCATTTCCTTTACCTTCTGTCGGATATTTATGCCTTGGTCTTTGCCATTCTCATCTGTTTTTAAAAAAAGGGGCACATCAAGTCAGAATGAGGGAATCCAGCAGACGGTAGCTTGGACAAATATAGACATCATCTGTACGTGCTCCATTATTTTATAAATGTATGAGCATGGCCTTCTAGAGGAAGTCCCTAAAATGGGAGGCCACTATCATTTTAACAAGGCAACGTTTATCTTTAAAGGATAGCATGAAGCCACAGGATATCATTGGTGAGAAATTCATTTTCGAAACCATCCTCTTTGGTGCTGTTCTGGGTTGCTTTTTTAGGAAAACAATTTAAAAACGCGATGCTTGGAAGCCCGGTTTTTACCAGTGTTAATCCATTTAGAATAACACTCCCGCTTAGTCTTTTTTTAAAAGGGGGGGAGCTATCCCTCCCCTTCCCCTCTTCCCCAATGCTAATTGCTAGATCTCTGTCTTGCCTCGAGACGGCATTTTTAAAAGTGCTGTCAGCTGGAGCGTACTACAAACCAAAAATTTGCCTCACTCCTCAAGCCTCTTTCTTATTCAGAACACACACTGGCCTTGCTGCCTTTGCACTGTAAATATTATTTGGTGGGAGGAAAAGAGATCCCTAGCTTCAAACAGATGTGTATGTTTGGGAGCTCTAACCTTTTCTTCCCCTATGATTAAAGCTATTCCTTTACACACCCCACAGGGGACCAGTCTCTAGTGCATATTTTAATATAAACCCGAACACTCATGTTGTGTTGGGTTCTGTTGTTATTAGCCAGTCTTTTCTGCAAGTTCTTGTCTTCACTAATTAATACTCTAGGGTCCCACGTCTTGGATTCTGCACTCTTCACACAACCGGCAACAGTCACATTCTAATTAGAGCGGGGGAAGCTTCTAAGCTGGTTCAGGTGACTGACAACTCCAACTCCTGTTTTAATTTGCTTATAAGATTTTTCTATCGCTCACCTACAAAGTGGTAATTTTCCAGGGAGCGCAAATCATAAATGTGTTCTCTGGCACTTGTAACAACACGCTCTGATCCATTCCTTATGAGGTAAGATAGGAGCAGCAGAGACTATAAAAACACAAAGCACCTTATGATTATAGGAACAAAAGCCATCAGTATATTTAACTGCAATAAAAAGAACAGCCCAAAAGTAAAAAAAAAATAGTAACGGGGAAAAAAAACAGGATTTGTTCCTATTCAAACAAGTTAATTATTAGAATGTTGTTCCTTAGAGTTAGAGTAACTGACAGTATGGCGCACAAATATAAAACTGCATTTACTCACCAAGATGCAAAATATATAGAGAGAGCATTAAATCATAAGTTATTTGCCTGAAGAATGACTGCTCTTGAACAGGGGAAAATGATGGTTAAGGCAATTTAAGAAAAAAACAACTCTACAGAATGAAACAATTTTCTTTTGTGTCTCCCCTTTTTTTCCAATTGCCTTATTCCCCAGTGTTTTTTCCATTTAAGAGCAATTTTTATGGCAATTTATCTATGTAGCTTTCTATGGGAAATGTGTTGATGTACAAAACTCACTATTTTCAGGCAAATTTAAGGAAACTTCAAAACAAAAATATGGAGAAAAGTATTTTCATTTTGTGAACTTCCTTATTGTAGGATTCCCTCCTTCTTTTCTCTTTTAAAAATGCTGTATCTGAAGAAGTCATTTTGATGTTAACAGAAGCATGCCTACAATGTGCACTATACTCAGAGCAGGCAGATAATTCCAAGTATCCTCACAAAGATTAAATAATATGTATGGCAGCATTAAAAATTAATTTGCATTATGCTTTAGGGGAAACAATTACTACAACATAAAACCTACATCAAAAACCCATTCTGAAAAGGGAAGTATCTTAGAATAAATTCCATTGAGTATACACGCACTCAAACCTGAATGCGTATTCCAGCACCTTTTCTAGCGCTACAAGGCAGAGAAAAAAAAGGGAAACGAGTATTTTATACTGAGTGTATTTACCAAAATTGAAGCACAGGGGGTATGGGGAGTAGAGGAAAAAAACAACTTTTACGTCTCTTGACAGATACAAGATAAAATATAATTAATAAAATTATTCAGTGGGGAAAGCAAATAGAACACATGAAGGATGCTAGAGATAAATACTGTGCCTGTTAATAAACAGAGATTTACCACAAACATCCAGAACTACTAAAAAAGAGAGCAAAACAAAGCAAAACCAGGTCTCTTAGTAGTAGGCCAGTAAGGTTATTTGCTTGTTTGTTTAAAAAAATCAAATTATGTCGAATCCCCTATTTAGCATTTAATGAACCAATAAAAATCAAAGTTGCTAGAAGGCATTAATTTAAGAGAGGGAAAGAAAATATCTTTGTTTTTTGTTTTTTAAGCTCAGGCTTCTTTCCTAAAACATACATTAAAAATCAGCTTGATTAAAATCAAACTCATACTAACTGCACACAGAGGATATGGAAACCTATGAAGTTTCGCAAGGATATTATGTTAATGAACACACAAAACTGAGTTAATTATGAAAGGACACAGTGGTAAAATTAAAACATTCACTTCTGTTTGTTATTCAGCATGTGCAAATTAGAACAACATTAAAGCTTGGAATAAAGTGTGAAGAGTCACTTAAAGACATACCTTATAAACTCTTCTCCAGTTCTTTTTGTTGTCTTTTAGCATTCGTGTCCAAAGCATGTTCATAAGTTCTGGAAACTGTTCATACATAAAAGTGGCCCTCAAAAGAGAAGGAACAATTATTTTTATGGTGCTATTTTCAGTTAACGCTCCGCTAGGACCACTCTTTGACAGCAGGTGGCAGAATTGTTCTAAATTAAAGCTCCATTGCCTAATGTAGGGCTACTGAGATTTGTACAGAAGTGTTTCATAGATGGAATTACTCGGTAGATTAGCAATGCTGATAAGTCTCCCTCCCCCAATGGAAATAATGAAAAAACAGAGAGAGTCCCCTATTATTTTAGTCCATCGTGCCATTCATCTGCCCTCTGTGTTTATGAATCAGCCCCAACTTCCTCCTTTTCTATATCTGAATTTTTGTTTTTGCAAGGCAATATATAATGCATTCAGAAAATAGCTTTTAATGAACAATCGCTGGTGGTCAGCATCCTGAGCCTTCTACAGTTAATACTTTGTGTTCATCACATATTCCTCAAAAGTGATGAAGCAGGAAGTGTCGTCTCCCCCCTTCCCCCCCACACCATATATTTATGCAGAAAGATGTACCTTTCTTCACTGCTGAGTAAAATTATCACTTACTTGGCAATCTCTCCCATGAGTTGCCCTGAAGGTCCCCACGGATCATCGTTGGTTGCTTCTCGAACCTTAGACTCAATTTCTGAATAATTCATAACCACGTTGGTGCTGGAAAGAAGAGAATTAAATGCATGCACAAAGATTAGCATCAAAACTGAGAAACACATGAAAACTTAATAATAACACCAGTGGGCACCTTAATGAGATACCTCAACAGAGTGGGAAAGAAAACATCTTTACTGGAGAAGATATCCTGAGGATACACCACACATTTAACTATCTTTATGAAGGTTTTACTACTCCATTAACCTTCACAAATATAGATCTGAGGCTATTGGATCATTAGCCCTGATCCAATCCAGGTGAAAATGGTTCTGGTTCATATTAGAAAGGAAAGTGAACTGCTGACAACAACAATGGCATTCCCAGGCCACGGCTAATTTGCTTTCCTTCACGCACATGGGTGCACACACAACAGCGTTTTGCAACATATTCAGAACTTAGTTAAACAAAATGTGTACTTTTTCAATCGGATCTATATTAAAGTCTGAACAACATCCCTTGTACTGCATACAGTTCTTGTCACCATAAGTCAAAAAGACGCAGAGTGGCTAAAATGATTACTGGACTGGGGCACCTCCCTTATGAGGAAAGGCTACAATGTTTGGGGCTTTTTAGTCTAGAAAGAGGGTGCTGGGGGGGATATGATTGAGACATAAAATTATGCAGGGGGTGGATAAAGTGGATACAGGGAAGCTCTTTTCCCTCACCCACAATATCAGACCCAGGGGTCATCTACTCAAACTGAGGGTTGGGAAAGTGAGAACAGACAAAAGAATGTCTTTAACCAGCATGTTGTTGGTCTGTGGAACTCCTTGCCGCATGAATGTGGTGACGGCATCTGTTCTAGATGCCTTTAAAAGGGGATGTGCCAGATGTCTAGAAGAAAAGTCCATCACAGGTTATGAGCCATGATGGGGATACATGTTATCTTCAGGCTTAAAAGGAGGCTACGTCAAAATGCCAGATGCAGAGAAGTGGTATCAGGAGACAGGTATCGAGTTAACGCATGTGCTCCCAGAGGCATCTAATGGGGCTAGTGTGAGATGGCTCTCGCAACAAGAAGCGCCCTGTTACAGCAGGGCTCTTCTTATGTTCTTACGTCCTAACCACATGGCAAACACACATATGACCTCCCTTCTTCAGATAAAATATAATACTAAATACAGTGGTATCTTGTATAAAGGAATTAATTTGTTCCAAATGAAATTCTGTTAAGCAAATTTTCCTTTATACAAATTTGTATAATGCACTGAACACGGAGTAACCCCTAATTGCAACCATTTTTCTGTTGTACGGATTTGCCCCATAGGCTATTCTGTTAAGCGATTTCCCCCTATCTCCAGATTTTTTTCCCCTTTAAGTGGGTTTTCTGTTAAACAAACCGCTTGTTATACAAGGGTCCACTGTATCATCTATATATTCAAGCTGTGCTCGTAAATGATTTATATAGAAACACACACACACAAAAAGTTTTAGTATTTGCAAAATAAAGTGCTTGCCTGATTCCCAACTTTTTATTGTTCCTTTCTCAGATTTCAGCACAATACTCAGAGGCAAGGCAAGGCTAATTAATATGCCTTTATAATTTTCTAATGCATATGGGAAAGCAGATTCCTCCCTACAGAGCATGGTGACAGCAGATATTTTAAAAAAAACGATGTTGGGATTAGAGAGAATTGTCACAGGGAAACCTGAAGAAGTTGGCTATTTTAAAACTCCCGTGTCTGGAGCACAGGGATCACCCAAATCCAGGAGAAGAAAAACAAGTCTGCTTACTCCTTTATACACCAAATGGCCAGATCTGCGACAAAATTAGATGTTCTTTTCAACTAATCTTCGTATTACAAATATGTAATTTATTTCCCCTCTGTTTATACTAAACACATATTAAAAATAAAGCTTGTATTTTTAATAGTCCTCTTATGCTCTCTTTATGTGCAGCTTCCGAGGTGGTAGCCATATCAGTCGGAAGCAGAGAAACAACAAACCTCAGAGCACACAGTGTCTAGTGAGGCTACAGTACCGCATTAGGTCTGCATTGCATGGAGTATCTCCTGATGCTACACTCCATGCATCTGGCAATGTGGGCTACAGACCACAAAAGCTTATCAAAAATAAAACTTCCATACACTCTTTGGTTCTTTACATATATAAAATGTCCCTTCTATATGTCTATGTCCATTTCTATGGGGGAAAAGTGTCTTAATGTGTTACAGCTTCAGTTATCTTATCACGATATGGAACAAATATATAGAGTGTTGTTTCCTAGCTTTTTCCATCCACAGGCAGAATATTCTGCTGGCTTCTCTGTAAACAAACTCTCTCACATAAAATCCAACTTGGGCACCTCAGTTAATACCAAGATTAGAGATGGGCAAGAAACGCCAAAATGGCACTTCATTTCATTATTCGTTCCCCCACCCTGTTTCGTTTTGTTAATTACAAAACACTTTTTACAAAAAGTTTCATAATTTGTTTTATTTCGTTTCTTTTTTTACTTTTACTTTAGCATAGTTGGGCTTTATTATTTTTAATTTTTTTATTACTAAGAAGTCCCCGATGCCGGGGCTTTTTTTTTTAACAGCTGAGAGGCACTGGCTTGGGGCCAGCATTTTTTATTTTTTATTTTTTTCTCAGTGGTGTTTGCTGCAGACACCCACCCATTTAGACTAGGGGTTCAACTATCACGGGGTATTCTATATGGGGCTAACTTTAAACAATTTCTGAGCCTGCAAACTGCCCACTTCCTGCCCAATGATGAAAGGTTTATCAAGCCACACGAGCAGTGAATGCATTTCCTTCCACGTCTGCATCATGGCACAGGTCCTTGCCTATGCAGAGCTTTATGGCCTCTAGACCTATGATACAGCCTATTGCAGGGGTTAGGGACCCACCCGACCCATGATACATGAAAATCCGTGATATGCGGAAGCGAGGTCGGGTGGGGTCGGGGGCGATCAGAGGGGTGGGTGGGTGGGGAGCAATACAATCACTCCCTGCCACCCCCCCCGCACGGCTCCGAGGCCTCCTGGATGGGTCTGGGGGCAGCGGGAGTGATGCGATCGCTCCCCGCCGACCCCCCCAGGTACTGCGATCCCGCGATATAGTGGGACCACGGTACATGAACCGCGAAATGGTGGGGGGTGACTTTAGCAAGGAAAGTCTGTTCCTTAGCATGCTCTGTATATCTTGTAGCCAGACACAAAGATCACTGTCAACATTCACCAGTGAAAAGTAAAAAAAAAAAAGTCACTGGACAAAATGACTCAACTTGTTTTAACAGTGGCTTTTCATTTGCAGAAAGTGTTCTAAAAAGGAAGCTGTAAAAGCGACTCCTCGGAAGAGCCTCATGGTGCAGTGGCCAAACTGCTGTATTGTAGTGAATCCCAGGTAGCCATCTCAAGGTTCACTCAGGCTTCTATCCTTCTGAGGTCCTTAAACTAAGTATCCAGTTCAAGGGAAGGGGGGGGGGCAACGTACAGCCTGCATAATTAACTTGCAAACTGCCCAGACAGTGCTATAAATGCAATGGGGTGGTATATAAGTAGTGCCCTTTGCTTTTTGCTTGGCTTGGAGTGCATTTTCCCAACACTTCATTATTTAGTTTCATTTTATTACGCTCTGTAAGAATCTGTTCTACAGATAAGGAGTGACAGAAACTTGAATAAATATACAAATAAAAATTAATCTTTAAAGCCAGTGCCTGAAATTTGGCTTGATCTATTCTTCTGCCTAAAGAACACAGCGCCTGTGTTTCTGCATTAAGTAAGTCAACAAATGAAAACCATTACATATATTAGAATATGTGTCAAAACAGAGCAGATATGTCTAGCAGCAATTAGATCTCTGTTTATTCACCATTAAAGATCATCTCATCAAAACATATGACTCAAGTCTAAGGTTCTGCAATCCCCTTTTACTATAGGCAAATGTTAACCTCATGCCGTTTTTTTGATTCCCATTCATATGGAACTTGTTTTCAAGACAGGCTTCAGAGCTCTTGCAGCTTTCAGTACACTAGTTTCCTTGTCTAGGGTAAGGAATACCTGTGGATCAAATGGGAAAGGTTCTGTTTTTACGACCTTTCCCCAAGCCCTTGTTTGAAGGGCTGGGGGGAAAAGACTCTAAGATGAAGTGTTTCCTATATTTCTTCAAGTTAAATGCTTAAGATTGCAAGTCATGCAGGAAAGAAAAGCCACAAATCACCCATTAACACCCACCCCACACCACTTCGGTTAGCAGTGAAGGAAAGTTCAAGACTCAAGTAAATCTGCGAGAAGGAAGGGATCGGGGAAAGTTAAATCACACACACACACACACACACACACACACACACACACACACACACACACACACACACACACACACCCCTCAAAACTACAAGCCATCAACAGAACTCTGCAGGGCAAGACACTCCATTTCTGCTATAAAAACATTGTTCTCAGTGAACAGAAGAAAGTACTCATAAATCCCAAGAAACGAGGTAACATTCCAGAAGAAAAATCTTTCAGTCACATTTCATTCAGCAACAAACGCAAACTGGGCAGCGGAAGGAGAGGGTGGGAGAAAGAGGGTTGTGTAATTTGGCTGCGTTCCAGGCCATTTAAAAATAACTATTTCTAAAAAGGTGGAAATCTAGTTTTATTCTTCCTTTCCCATGTTTTCTATGGCCTTAAACTCATGCCCTACCCATGAGGCCTGTGACCTTTGAAGCAGAAAAAAAAATTCACTTCCAGATGTGAGCGGAAAAAGTGACTAGGTTTGATTGCCAAGACTTCCTGTGAAGGATATAAATTTGATTGCGGAGGACACTTTCAAACACCAGGGGGGGCTCTCAGCTTAGTTTATACTGGGCCTCTTCCAAGGAATCCTGTTGGATTCCGCGAACAGAATTCTTGGCAAATAAAAACGGGCTACACAATAGCTGGATTGACAAATGGACTCTGAACACTTTAGGCTTAAAGCTGTTTATAAGCCAAAACACTGTCTGGCAGAGACTAGCTTGTTATTTTTAAACCTAAGCATCTGGGTCTCTGTCATGAGAATTTCTGAAACGAGTATGAGCAAAACTAAACAAAACTCACTTCCAATCTCATTATGGTTTGAACAAAAAGTGATGCATGTGGAGATAAACGTTAGACATACAATCAGTTTTGTAATAGCTATGAATGAAAACAGAAACTTAAATAAATATTAAACCAGTTGAAAGTTTAATATTTATTTCCAACAGCTTCATTATGAATTCGGTACTATAAAACCATAGACAGTTATTAACATGAGACTTATTCAGACATCCACCTTGTTGTGTGCACAAGTAAGCCATAGGCCTCTATGCTTGCGGTGTACGTACGGGTATTTGGATATTTCTGTGGATATCTCCAGAAAGGAGATCTACTCAAATCTGAGAATAACTTTCAATCTGCAAACATCTGCATTAAATCATGATGAATTCAGCAGATTAAACTCTGAAAGTCTCATGCCTAATAACCAGCCCAATCTAATATCAGTATTCAAGTATGAGGTGCACCAAGAGAGAAACACTTCAGGTAGGCAACATCATGTATATGGCATGATAGAAGGTCTGTGAGGCAAGGGATTTGGCACAGACAAGGAATTTTGAAGAACTAACTAGTGTTTAAGTTATCTAGAATTTGTATGTTCACTCTCAGATCTCCTTTGCTAGAAAAAACACAAATTGAGTGATGGGTCTGATAAGAAATTTGTATCAATTGCATAGGCAGACCTCTTAAAAAACAAGAGAGCAGACATTTCTATCAGAATTTATCTTGCTGTTTGGTTGTGAATATTGACAAGGAGAAATAATCAACAGGAAAAGTGTACCAAAACAACATCCACATTTTCTGTTAATTACTCTTTAAATGAGTAGCCATTATTCCCTGAATGGCTTATTCTAGGGATATTGACAGAGAAAATATTTGTTTCACTTTATTTTTGGGGTGTCTGTATTGTTTTTGTTCTTTAAATTCATCAGTCCTTTTGGATACCATGAAAATGACTGCATTTTGGGTAATTTCATTTCATCTTCCCCCATTTGTTTTTCTGACTCTAATCCAAGGGAAAAAACCCTTAAAAGAATCCATAAAACTACTACCCCCAAACAGAGGCAAGGTAACAGAGAAAATATCTACTCCAAAAGCAAACAACAGTACAGTATAACCAACCACCACACAAAACCCCTCCCCCTCATATACATCAAAATATAGAACTTTTAACAGTACAAATGTGCAATGCTGGAAATTCTGTTACATAGCTTCTTAGTAAGTAGCAAGGACTGTAGAGTAAGAGCACACTGAATCAATTCACCAACTCACCACTGATTCAATCAGCCTCCTCTAGTTATAATTTACTATGTTGAGCAACAGGATTTTAGCCAGCAAACTAACAAAATAACATTTTAGATAAAAAAATCTGTGAAATAGGTCAAAAAATCCCTCACATGAAAAACCAGCAAAACACACATACATATAACCACCAATCTCAGACCCCAACAAAGCAAGCTAAGAAAAACACTCAAAGCCCCCTTACCCAAATGACTAGAATTATGGGGATACAGAAATACAGTGATACCTTGTATAAAGGAAGTAATTCGTTCCAAATAAAATTATGTTAAGCAAATTTTCCTTTATACAAATTCCCCACAGGAATGCATTGAAAACAGAGTAATCCCATTTTTATGTCGTACGGATTTTCCCCATAGGCAATTATGTTAAGCAAATTTCCCCTATCTCTGGAATGTTTTATGTTGTACAGATTTTGTTATACAAGCTGTTTGTTATACAAGGGCCCACTGTAATATCCCTTTGAGTCCAGCGTAGCAAGTGGCAGGCATAAAGATAATGGTCAAAGAAAAGAGAGAGAAAATACCCCTCCAAATGAGGAAAACAAGGAAAGCCTAGGCCAGTGGTGGTGAACGTTTTAGAGACCGAGTGCCCAAACTACGAATCAAAACCTACAATTTTTCGCAAAGTGCCAATATAGCATTTTAACCTGAATATACCGTATTTTTCGGACCATAAGACGCACTTTTTCTTCACCAAAAAGTGGGAGGAAAAGTGCCTGCGTCTTATGGTCCGAATGCGTCTTATGGTCCGAGTGGCAGAGTGGCAGCGGGTCCACTACAGCGGTGGTCCCCAACCCCCCGGCTCCCGGCCTCTGCTGCTGCGCTACCGCGCAGAACAGCTGATGGTCGGGGGAGCCTGGCCGCGCTGCCGCGGCTCCGTCCCGGCCCGCCCCGGCCACTAGGCGATGGATCCGAGGGGTCGGCGGACTGGGGGGGAGCGGCACCGGCCCTCCCCCCAGGGCCAGCGGGGGCGTTGAGCCCGGGCAGCCTGTGACAGAGTCGGCCGCCGGGCTCCGTCCCCGCCCCTTGGGATCGGGCGCCTCGGCCGGCACCACGTGGAGAGGCCGCATCGGCAGCGGGCCCAGCGAGGCGCGGCGGCGCTCCCCGGCCTGGCGACAGCTGAAGTAGCCGGCGGAGCCCGGGCCGGGGAGCAACCGCGGCGTGACCGGAGATGGAGCGGCGGCGGCACCGTGGAGAGGGTCTGCGCGGCCGGCCTTCCCGGACACGGCTCGCCAGCGGATTGGGGGGAGCGGCATCGGCCCTCCCCCCTCAGAGTGAGCTGGGCCGACTGGCGACCCACACCCCCCAACCTTATTTACTGAGCCCTCCCCCCCAGAGGAGGCGGGAGCCCGCCCGCCTAGGAGCCCCGGGCTCCCCCCACCCCGCCCGCCGCCCCCAGCCGGCGAGCGCCGCCGCCGCCGCCGCCGCTCCGGAAAGGAGGAGGGGGGAAAAAAAGATGGTTGCACATAATGGCAGGCAGGCAGGCAAGGAAAGGAGAGCGAGGCTTTTTGCAGGGGACGACAACGAGGAGGAGAGGAAAAGGTGGGGGTTGGGGAGAGGAATGCTGCTGTGGCTTGGAAAAAAAGGGGATGGATGGGTGGGTGAAAGAGATCTCCCCTGTGGATTCAATTTAAAACTTGTCACTGGAGTGTGAAGGAAACGGGGGGGGGGGTTGGAAGAGAAGAAAAAGACTGCTTTCTTTCCCCCCCCTCCTTTCCGGGCTTTTATTGGTGGTTCTTCGGAAGCTTGTTTTCTTCCCTCGTCCCCACCCCGCCCCATTTTAAACCAGGGATTCCCTCTTGCAGAAAAAGGAGGGGGGTAAAAGGAGGAGAGTGAAAAGCCATTCCTTTGCCGGGCATGTTTTAATTACAAGGGAGAGACAGGGAGACGAAGCTGCAGAAAATGGAAGCCGTGGATGCAGCGGCGATGGCGGTGGTGGGGTTTTTGCAGTTGCTCTTGAAAGCAGATGGAGCAGGCCGAGGGGCGCTGGAGTGACGGGGGGCGGGAGAACACGTAATGGCGGCGATCTGCGATTTTTAGCGGGACTGCTTTTGGGGGGTCCAGTCCACCTCCAAAAACCAGGTGCGTCTTATGGTCTGGTGCGTCTTATGGTCCGAAAAATACGGTAGGTGGCTGTGAAGGGGCAATGTCGGGTGCCCACAGAAAGGGCTCTGAGTGCCACTTTTGGCACCCATGCCATAGGTTTGCCAATACTGGCCTAGGCAGATAGGCAGCCCAAGATGGAGGTCACTAAGAAGGAGCTCATATACCTGCAAGGAATGAGTCGAGTGAAATGAAGAAAGCACTTGAACTGGGTCCCAACCAATCCAGGCCATTTTGCATCAATTTCTGCACTCACACACCCCAATCAGCATCTCTGATGACACTATTTCACAGAAAATTCCCCCATGTCCTTTGACACATACTAGATGAAATGTCAAACAAATGATGGTGAATGAAAAAAAATGCATACATTTTCTAGTACCCTTCTTTGATTTAAAAAATCAATTATTTTTAATAGGATCTTTTTCAGGAAAAGAAGAGAGCCTCTTTCGTGGTTTTGGGGTGTTATTTTTTTAAAAGTCACATCATTAAGTGATTCCTGCCAATACTGATGAGTAATTTCCTCTTTTTATTTCAAATTTAGTCCCAAAATAATATGTGTCCATTTTAAGAATGAAAACACATTAGAAATAGCTTTTGATCATGAATTTCCATTAATTGTTTTAAACAAACAAAAAAATTCAAAATTTTCTATTTAATCACCTCACAAACACGTTACTAAAAATCACTTCTGTATTTCTTTAAACTGAAATATATTAGGACAACATAGATTCCTGGTGATATTTCCAAAGGTTTCTGAGCAATTCAGAACAACCCCTTTCACATAATAGTTCAGTAACTCACCCACACACCCAATGGTTCTCATCTGAAAATGACCTCCTGCCCTGGATTTTTATTATAAGGGAAGAATGAACATGGACACATTGAGTTTCCCTCATATTGAATTATTTCCCCAATCTCCTAAAGTTAGCCTTCTCTACTGTACATATAATTTCTACCATCCTTCACAGCTGCCTCCTTGCCATCATGAACAATGTAATTTAGCATTCTGTGCATTTAGTGCACAGAAATACTGGATTTGTAGCGGCTTTTAAGGGGGATGTAGAAAAGAGGAACAAATTGGTAATGACTCTCTCTTCCACACAACCAGAGTGCCCTATGAATAGAGTTCTGTATTCAAGCTAAAACTCAATGAGTTACTTTGAAATTACTGGGAAAAGACTCAGGAGTCCTGTGTTCAAATCCCCACAAGTCCATGAAACTCACTAAGAAAGCCACATTCTCCCAGCCTAAACAATTCACAGGTTTCATGTCAGGATGCCACAGAGGAGCACAACCAGATACATTGCCTTGATCTCAGGGAGGAGGGCACTGGCAAAATATAACAAATTAATAAAAATAACTGTCTGAAATAAGTAAAAAGCTTAGTTCCACAGAGGTAATAAAGCTACACTCTAGAGAAAATTGACAAGAAAGTATTCAATTCAATATTTATGGATGTTCTGTATGCAGACACTGAATGGAGAGGGAAATAGGAAAACATCAAGCTAGTGTTTTAGGTGCATTAAAATGGAGTTTAAATGTTACAAACTGTTAGGCCTGGCAATGGAGTAACATGACCCTTATTATCTATGATAGATCATTACTGTAGTGATTTGTGGGCCATACTTACAGACTATACCAATACAGAAACATATACCATATCTAATTTTGTAACATCCTAAGTTGGAACACAAGAATAACATCTGTAATAAGTTACCTCCGAATATGTTTGGAAATTATTTGATCGACAACAGTTAATTAGAAACATTTTTCAGACCTCTGAAATGGCTGAAGAACCATGCAAAGGAAGTATAGTAATATAGCCAAACGTATTATCCAATGTACATTATAAGGCAATTATGGTATTGAGCATAGATGGGATTTCTGAGGAACAGGTCTATTAAGTCTGCAATGAAATATTACAGTTTCTGAAAAGTGTCTTGTAAGGAAAAGATTTAAATACGTCTATGTGCAATGTATACTTTAATCCTCTGTTTATGCAGCTTACAGAAGAATCCTTAAACCGGTTATATCAGCTCAGGATGACAGTCATAAGCTAAGGCAGCATGAAGTGAATACATGGAGTTCAGGGAGACATTGTTCCATGCAGACAAAGACTTGCCCTGCTAGTCATTTTTCATTAAAAAGACATGTTGCTTTTTTGCTGGCAGAAACCGGGGATGTGTACCAGAATCAGTTGAAGTCTGAGTGCCAAGTGAGCCCCTCGGTTCCCAGGTGAACCTCTTCAAACCTACCAGAAATTTATTTATTTATTTATATAGCTTGTATGCCACCCACTACCCAAAGGTCTCTGGGCGGCTCACAGTCAAATGACAATGACTTCTACAAAATGATTCACTGGAAAGTTGATATTTTGAAAGATAGATATCTTAATCATAAAAAGGGTTTTGTTTCTCTGAAAAGGCTAAAGAAGGCAATTTTTTTTACAGGTTTTCTCTTTCGAAACCTCTCTAAGTTTACGGTAGCTGGGGAGAGAATGAGGCATTGGACCTTGAGAAGTGACTTCTATGAGGTATTGACTGGGGTGTATGGCTTGGCAATGTCTGCCATTCAGTGGTGTCTTTGCACTCTGCTAGCCCATTCCACCTGCTGCCTCTGCTTATCTGCTTCCTCCTGTATACCTAGAGATGTTCAATTTCTGAAAATTTTGAAGCCATGGAAAAAAAAACTTTGGGGAAAAATGGAACACTCCCCCACACCACCACAATCACACCCTAGTTTCCAGAAATTTTACATCTCCATGTACACCTGAAATACAACCTCCTCTGGAAGGAGTAGAGATGGGCACGAGCAGAAAAAATTATGTTTCGAGTTGTCATTTTTCGGGACGGGTCCGTTTCAGGTTGTTTCCGTTTGTCGCGAAATTTTTCAAAAATTTGTAGTTTCGTTTTCCGTTTTTTCGTTTGTCGTTTCTACCCGCTTTTTGCGCGATTTTAAAGCATTTCCGGGGGCTGCCAGAGCTTTTTATGCCCTCTGTGGCTGCCAGACCTGCCCAGTCTGCAACCTGGGCATGATATTGGTTGAAGTTGTCCAAGAATTTACATGATCCCATCACATGGCTTGCCTCCATGTTGTGGCTGGAGTGGCTGGCGACATCCATTTTGTCATTGTCATCCTTATCGTGATGGGAGAAGACAAAACCAAACATTTTAAGGACCCCAACCCCCTGGTAGGTAATAATTTCAAATAATTCTCACATTTTCGCTGCATTTTAATGGATGTCCAGGGCGTTTTAATACCCAAGAAATCAATATTAGGCATCTGGGAGCCATTTTGGGTCAATGTCCCCAACTCCCCTTAAAGAAAAAAAAAAATACAGCGATCTGAGAAAAGACATAAATGCACGTTTTAAGGACCCCCCCACCCCCTGGTAGGTATTATCAGACAGTATAAATAATTATCGCTGCATTTTTATGGATGTCCAGGGCGTTTTTTAACATTTAAAAAACAGCTCATTTCATTGTGCACCGCCAGTAACGGAAATGAAACTAACGACCACAATTTTCATGGGTCGTTTCGTTTTGTTCAATTTCCAGCTCAATTTTCGTTTGTCGTTTCGTTACGCAATGGAAACGACAAACGAAAACGAAAATTTCGCCGAGTTGTGCCCATGTCTAGGAAGGAGTCAACTGCTCAGCATCAGCTGCTTAGCATGGTGCCCCTGCTGTGGTCGGCTTTTTGCTTTTTTCTCTGCCTGCCTACCTCTGCCATCTTACCAGCTTCCTTGCTCTGCCACTCTGCAAGCCTCCACCACCAGTAGCTGCCATGTTGGCTTCTTCCTGCTGCCGCCAGATAGTTGCTTCCTTGGTGCAAACTTACAAACTCTATCTCACTCTCCCAGCATATTATCAGCCACTTAACACAACAGACTTATCCAGCAACCACTACCATCTGCTTCTGCTCGCTGCCCGCCTATCTCGCATCCTCTGAAGCTAGTTCCTGTCACCAATGAGACATGATGCTCCAATACATCATCAGGGAGAGAATGAACCTCCTGCTTCTAACCCACCTCTGGCCAAACAGGAGCTCTGCTTCAAAGAGCCAATAGAGAGGTGATGGTTGTAAGAAAGAGGGAGGTGCCCATACCATGCTGCTCTTTGTTTGAACTGGCCTGTAAAGTCCAGC
>JAHTLZ010000010.1:67907531-67938807 GCA_023846285.1 Phrynocephalus versicolor
TCTCTCTCTCTCTCTCTCTCTCTCTCTCTCTCTCTCTCTCTCTCCCCCATTACCTGGAGATCTTGGAACATAGCAAGGCAATAAAAACAATGCATGATTGTTTTAAAACTATCTAAACAATCAAACAATTGAACATTGTTAATCTGAGGAAAGGAAACAGAAGGAAGAAGAAAACCCCACGCCAACAGATCAGGACTATGCCAGGGTCAAAGCTCTGAATGAAGAGCTGTGTTTCAACTGAATGCTCAAATGAGGGAAATGTTGCCACCAACAGAGAAGGTTCTGCCTTGGATTTGCACATATGCTCCATATAATTGCTCCCCGTGGTGGGCTGCAAAGGGCAGCCTCCTCACTTTCAGTGTTCATGAAGCTATATAGAAGAACACACTGTTCCACCAAGCACTTAGTTTCTAAGTGTTATAGGGTATTAAATAAAATCAGCAAAATTTTGGACCATAAGATCAGTCTAGTTCTCCATAAAATATATACAGTAATGTGGTTTCTACATGACATTCTGGAATGTGCTGCAATGCTTTCTACGTGGAGCTGCCTTGAAAGGAAGCTGCAACAAGTGCAAAACATAGCAGCCAGGCTGGTGTCCAAAACATCAAAATATGATCATATATCATCCGTCGTGGTGCATTTGCCTTTGGCTGCCAGTATGCCTCTGGGCCAAGTTCAAAGAGCTTTATGATGACATTGAAAGTCCTGAACAGTTTAGGACCTGGCGACATTTCTGAGTGCCTCTCCCTCAGAACTTGTATGTCAGATGCTGGTGGCCACCCCGAGGGAGATCTGGAAATCAAAAATGTGAAGCCAGCCATTCTCTGTGGCCACCTTGTTATGGAACTCTCTTCTGATAAAGGTGCAACTGGCCCTTTCCTTTCTTGGCTTCAGAAAACAACTCGAAACGAGGCTGTTCACACAGACCTTGCAGTACCTTACCCCTGATTAATTTGGTTTTGATATCTATATTCAATGAATTTTGGAATAACTGTTGCTATTTTACCACCCTCTATTGCACTTTTTAATTCAATGTTATACACCCTCACCTTTTTGCAATAGTCCTTTTACGCTTAGATTTGGTTTTGTGTGATGTTTTATTAGTTTATTACTTGATATGTTTAAATATTATAAGCTACCCAGAGTAGTGGCCTAGGCACTAGATCGGCAGGATAATTTTTTTACTAAAAAAATGAATGAATGAATGAATGAATAAATAAATAAATAAATAAAGTAATCCAGCTGCTGTACTTTGCGTTAGTGTACTCAATATCTCTGACATCCTAAAACATTTGCAAAATTTATGAACAAGGTTCTAACATAACCAGCACTTTGAAAGCCCCCAGTGTTTATCAATAAGCCACAAAGCAATAACTAGCTATTCTGCCGGAGGGCTCAATCAAATTGCAAGAATACTGGACTTGTTTCAATATTCAAGGCAATGTGATTTTACCCAGACTTCTACTGTCCCTGTAACAAGCATGTTTTCAAATTTGCAGATTTGTTAAGACATATACAGCACTTGACTTATTCCCTGTTTTATGCCTTTTCAAGAACCTTGTAAGGCCCATCAGCTACAGGAGATAACAAATCTGACTTTTTAAATTTAAATATAAATCTGAAAAGACTATGTTGTGCTGACACACTGGCATTTTATAGCTCCCACGTGAAGCTAAAAATGGCAAAGATTCCAAAATAAAAGAAAGAAAATCTCAAAATGTGTATCACAAACTACTCTTTTGCAGAAAGACAGATCTAAAGCAGCTAGCAGTGTTCTATGAATAACCATCCAACATGAATTTTTCAGAGTGCAAATATGAAACATGGCAATGATTTCCTTACTCAAACACTTGACCCTTGTACAGAAAAAAAGCTGCCCGATGGCCATTCTTCAGTGATGAATATACTGGTTGTTAATGGGCCCTCTTGTTACTCTTCTATTAGAGATTATTACACCAAGCTTTAAGGAGATCAAGAGCATGTGATTACTTCTGACTGCCAATTTAACCATAAAAAACTTGCCAAAGAAAGACATTTTCTTTTGCTTTCTTCCCTTAATGCACAAGTACAGTATTAAGGGAAGAAAGCATTAAACTGAAATACAGTAAACCCCCGCCTATCGTGGGGGTTAGGGACCCGACCTGACCTGTGATAAATGAAAATCCGCAATATACGGATGCTGGGTTGGGTCGAGACTGGGGGGGGGGAGCCTCTCTGGTGGCTCTTGTACTTACCACAGGCCTGGTGCTGCTCCGAACGGGCCTGCAAGGGGCTTCCCGGGCCCTCAGAGGCCACAAAAGTGTTTTCTAGTGATCTGGAGGTCACTTCTGTTTTACCAAAAGTCACTTCCGGTTTGCGGGGCCTCTGATGGTCCTGGGAAGGCCTTTCCTCCTTAACCCAGGAGGCAAGATTTTCCTTTATGAATGGCTGTCTGAGTGGGGTTTTTAAATGTATAGTATTGTTGTACCTTAACGGCATTGGATGTAGTTTGGTCTAGCTTATGTTTTGGTGCTGTTTTCATTCAGCCTTTCAGCCATATCCATGGGGGATTGGTTCTGGGATTCCCTCGTGGATAATGAAATCCACAGATAAGAGCAAACACTCTTATCTGAAGATAATGGTGGCAGAAGGGATGGTGGGATGCTAGGGTGAAAGTTTCCGCCTCCAACACCCCTCCAAATGGCAAGAAGGTAAGAAAGTGTTTTCCATCCCCTTTCTCCTTGCTATAGCCGAGCAGCAAAGAGAAAGGGGAATTTTTTAAAATCCCCTTCTCACCACTGCCGCCAGTGGCAGCAATGAGGAGGGGAGAAAATAAAAAATAAAGCTTACCATCCCAATGCCCGCCCCCTCCTCCTTGCTGCCATCGCTGCAGCCACTGGCCACTCAGCCACCTGGGCTTTGAACTTCCAGGGCAGGGCCCAGGCAACTGATGGGAAGTTTTAAATGTCCTGCTCAAACTTACAATCTGCCACCAGGGACCACAGCAGGAAATTCAAAGTCCTCATCTCACCCTTCTGGAGGGTGCCTTGCTGGCCTGTGGTGGCAGTGAGGAGGGTGGTGGACATTGGTGGTGGTAGGTTTTATTTTTAATTTTTTCCCTTCCTTGCCCCCACTCCCCGGCTGATCACCAACCACGGATAACTAAATCCGTGGTTAGAGAATCAGTAGATAAGGGGGTTGTACTAGTGACTAGCAATGTTCCATGTAAGGTGAGCAGAAGCCAAAATCAGTGCCAACTTACTTCTGGGTTCCGACTGAACCCCTGCCCCCTCCCCCTGGCGCAGACAGACAAGACTTATGGCAGAAGAAGAACAAGTTGGCTGAAGAAGAATGAGTTACAGGGAACGTTGGGGACTGGCTACATGAGCAGCTTTTAGATCAGGCATGACCAAACTTCAGCCCTCCAGATGTTTTGGACAGCAACTCCCACAGTCCTTTGCCAATGGCAATCTAAGCTTAGAATTCTGGGAGTTGTGATCCAAAACATCAGGAGGACCGAAGTTTGGACATGCCTGTTTTAGATGGATTGCTATACGTTACAGCTCCAACTGGGTCTTCAGTACTACTTGTCTTTACTATGTCTTAGAGTGGTATTTGCTTGTAAAATTGTATATTTGCGTACTTACACACAAGATGTCCCCTGTGTACACACACTTTCCTCTGTGTGCAAGAGGCATGTCAGTGCACAAGATGTCCCACCCCTATAGGTTGTGATGGGTTCGTGGTGGTGGAGAACCTAGGGGGGGGGAGGGGAAAGTGCTTTAAATCTTGCTGGCCAGTGTTTTAAGTACTGTCTTTCAATGGCATAAGCTGTCTTGGGTCCTTTCTATGGAGAAAGACAGGGTAAAAACATTTAAAATGAATAAAATGGTGCTTTGTACAATTCTCCTGCAATCAAACTAAGTTTGCAAAGCTCAGTAAAGAAGTGAAACTCCCTCCTAGCCACTCACTGCTAGTGCCCAGAACAGAGAAAAGAGAATAGCCCTCTGTCCTGAAATAAGTAAAAGAAACTACCGTAAATAAATAACCATGCCAGCCTGAACACAATCATGTCTTAAGCTAAGCAGGAACAGGCACTGTTAGAACAGTACTTGTATTTGCTGAGGAGAACACAAATTTGAAATTAAAAACTGTTCTGCCTCTGACCTCAAGGTGCCCATCCGTGAACAAAAAAAAAACCCTTAAAAGATACCCCAGGACATCAGTTGGACAAGACGACACCAAGAGATCTTTGGCTTGGATAGGGCTAAGAAGCTTTTACTTCATTACATCTTCAAGCTAGTTCTGACCAATCAATGTTGAATCTATGGCAGGTTATTACATACTTCGTGATGATATTCTTCACATTTTTCTCCTTATCATCTTCACTCTCCGATTTGCTCTGCCCACTGCATTTCAACCCTGAGCCAATGGTGAGTCACATTGTTTCACTCTGTCATGGTTAAGCAAAGACTTTTCTTTACCTAACATGTGTTAATCGGCTTATCTATGCTTAGATATAGTCTGTCAACTACCTCTTAATCACAGCATTAAAATCTCTTGTCACTCCTAAGCATTATTAACAATCCATAATGATCACTTGATTAACTGGACAGGCTGGATCTTTTTCATTTTTTTCATCACTTTTCATGTTGCCCTCTTTGTTTGTATAAACATCCGCCTACTGAAACTGCACTGCTGCCTAAGAGGAAACGGGCTATCTACCGTGAGTGTTTATGTCCCAAGTTTTCAAGGGCCACAAGACTCTGTGACTCTGCTGTTGCTTTCCTACAAGAGGCTACCAGCGCTACCCTTTATGTAGTATCAAGGTTCTCCATGTAGGGCTAGGAAACAATGCTGTCTGAAAAACTGGACAGCTACTGCTAGGTGCAGCGGGTAAATTCTGGACTAGACAGACAGATGTCTGTTGTTAGCTACTTGTCTTTCTTCTTTCGGCTTTTGCTCAGTAGGCAGGGCTGGTTGGACTGTCCCAGAGAAATATTTCCCAATCATTTGTTATCAACCACCTCCAGCTGATGGCTTTGATCTCCTTGGCCAGCAGCAACTGCCTCTAAACATCTAGATTCAGATAGGTTACACACAACCTACTCATTGCAACATGTCTAGGATGCAACAGAGTAAAACCTATTTTTTTCTATGTATGATGGGTCATCTGGCCATATTAAATTTATGGTGAGCCTAGTGGGCTTTCTTAGGGTTGCTATAAGTCAGTTCCAACTTGACAGCACAGAACACGCACAAGATAGGCTTTCTGAGGCATGTGGAATACACAAGAAGTGGTTTCGTGACTGCTGCCCCCCATGAGTTTCAAACTGTCAAAACATTTTGTTTTAACTCTGATGAGTTCTTTTTTAGGTGATGAAACATGGGGGGGGGAAGAGAACCTAGGCAGGAGGACAGAAATGCTAATGCACAATATAGCAAAATATATATAGTAAAATATTGCTCTATTTTAGAAATGTGAGACCTTTACATTTTCTTTCTGATGTCAAATATGGATTCTTTAAACAACTTGTATGCATATTTAGTCCACATTTCCACATCAAAAGGGATGACATCGCAAAGAGCGTAGCAAGAAAGATGAAGGGTCCTAAAGAACATTCCACATTCAAATGTTGGTTGAGTCCCAGACAGGGTCTGGTACTGCTGTTGCCTTTAACTGTACTCATCACCTTTGGATGTCCATTCCTATTCCTAAAGAATAGGAATGGACACAGATTCCACTTGCTTCTCTAACCTCCATTATGTTCCATTTCTTTCAAACATGGCCTTTCAAAGTCAAGCAATGCTTTGTCGTAGACATAGACCAGTGCTGGCGAACCTATAGCACAGGTGCCAAAGGTGGCACTTGGAGCCCTTTCTGTGGGCCCCCAACATCACCCCTTCACAGCTACCTGTATTCAGGTTAAATTGCTGTATTGGCACTTTGAGAAAAATTAGTGGGTTTTGAATTGCAGATTGGGCACTCGGTCTCTAAAAGGCTGGCCATCACTGACCTAGACTGTTTCTTGATCATGCTTGCTACTGTGCTTATTCAACCAAGTCTTACAGCACTTTATAAAACTAACAATTGTTGTTCTTATTCCCTTCAATGAGTAGCTATCTTTTAAAAACTAAATAAATACATGAAAATATATTTTTGCATTTGAAACTAACTATATGATTCCTTTGTTATCTTCAAAAAGGCATCCACTGATACCCTCTGGTTAGTGGTATCAATTCTACTTAAAATAATAAAAATAATCAAGGAATTCCAAATTCTAAAACAATTGAGAAAAAGCAAAGTGGTGAGATGGAGGTGGGTGGGATACAATGGTGTTCTATGCCCCCTCCAACTCCATTATTCTATGACTATGATTTTACATAACTGCATACTAGGCAATGTATGCCTCAAAAAGACATTTTCAAAACATTTACACTATTAAAAATTCTCAAGAAAAAGCAATATGGCCACATTTGTTGCTGCAGCAAAGGCAGTGACTGCATTTTTAGTAAGCTGGGTTCCCTTCTTTCAATAAGCTTTAAATTCAAATACAGAGGTGTCTGCAAAACATCTAGTATCCAATCAGTTGGTTTCTTTGCAATCTCATTTCTTTACATTTGCTTCCTGTAACTAACCCTTGCTTATCTTGAAGACAATGAGCAAGCTCAATGATGTTTAAAGACAGCATTTGTGAAACTGGTTATACTAGTTGATCCAATAACCACTGAGTCCCAGAAACCTATCACTTCGTTGGCAAATACTGTATATTTAAGATTTGAAATGAAACTTGGTAAAAGGGCTTAACTGTCACAATCGGATAGCACAAACTCCTCTTCATTTTTATAATGTATTCCAATGGCCTTCCCAGCCCCCAGGCCAGATTTTGAACATGTAGAGGTGGTGTGGGAGAAAGGAAAACACTCATACTCTATTTTTACTGGCATAAACTGGATGGAGCCCCAGGTATTTTTAATGTTAATTTTTTTTAAAAAAGAATTTCCAGTTATCCAGACCCAACATCCCATATGTGCTTTGCAGTGTAAATCGACATCAAAAATCAGTAATAGTTAATAGCATTAGTTAAATACCTTAACACTAACAAATACCTCATGGTACAGAATATATATATTCTGTTTAACACAAAGGGAAATGATCTGTAAGAAATATGGTACCTACTACGTGGAGGTGGGGGTGGGAGGAGAGACACCAGGCATTCCTTAAAAGAAAACCTAAAATCGTAGACATCTTCAGATGTCCATGCAGTCCTTAGGACTACAATGCTTCAAGGGATCCTATGGACCATTGAGTCCAGCATCTCTAATGGAGGCACAGTGGGGAATCAGGCCCATAACCTTCGGTACTGCAACCAAATGCCTCAACCACAAAGCCATCTAAAAGATAAAACTCTCCAGTGTTTCCATATTTACAGGAGGATTGGGTGGGTGTGCAATGGCACATGTGAATTACTGGAGATATAGAATTATTGCACAGATCACAGAATTGAGAGTCTAGATTTAAATATTTATTTTCCTTATTTTCCTTATTTTATTTTTATCCTGCCCAACCGACCAGTGGTCACTCTGGGCATGCGCCCCATGCTTTCAAGGAACACTGGAGCTGCACAAATACTTTGGAAATGTAAGCCTTTACTTCATGCAGGTTAGCAACCCTGGTTATTAACCTAGATAAACTCTCAATACCCAATGGCATGCAGAGGCTTGCAGCGTTTCCTATCAAGAACCATCTGAATTCTATTACAGAATATCACAAGAGAGTATTTTATATAACTCAAATGACATTTGAAATAGCTTCCCTTACAATAGCTTCTTTTATACAGAAGAACAAATAGAAAAGTGATACAGTTGTGTTTATGGTATGTATTACTCAGAACACAATGAAATCGTGAAACTATAGTCAAGAAGAAACTACAAATTTTTAATAAGGTTTTCCATACTCTGTACATATGACCAACTGTTCCAGAAACTTAGGCGGGAAATAAGGAGATCTAGTATGCACAGATCTTTGCAGCCCGTAAAATGAAGGAACACACGTAGGTCAATGGACAAAACATACTTTGAATCTTGCTCAGCATTGAGATTCAAAGGGATAAATGTGGGCTGTAAGACCGACTCTCCTATATGTCTCTTTACACTGAAGACCTCCGTGTTTACTGAAGGGAGGCTTACAAGTGTGGTTTAGTATGAAAATCCACGTGTTTCTAATTTCCAGTTCATCAAATGTCTCTGGCAAGGCAGGATTCCGAATGTATGTGTGTTCACCTAGATGCACATGCAACCCTCCTGCAGATGTTAGCCCCACATTTAAGCAGCTCTTTAGAATTATTGTTGATTTAATTTTTTGTATGCCACTTTCAACCCCCATCAGGGGAGAAAAGAGAGATAAAAATCAAATAAAATATAAGTAAATAATTAAATGCACACATAATCATGTATTCAGAGATGCACTCTCATTACCCTTTTATTCTTTCTGTGCAGAGGCCAAGTGCTTGTGTAGGCCTTGCATGTGCAGAGATTTTGTCATAATATGGAGTGGTAAGTGCTCCAACAATGGAGCAATTGGAGAAATGTATTCTCGAAGACTTTCACGGCTGGGATCTGATAGTTGTTGTGAGTTTCACAACACTGCCAATCACTATGTCAGACTACACAGGGAAGCCATTGATATCCACAAACATAAGCACAGTTTCAACAAAAAAGAAGAAAGTCTAAAAATCAACAAAACCTGGCTTCCAGCACTAAAAGCTGCAGAGTGCAAAAGGTCAAAGCTCAATGATTCCTACCCAACCACAAGCACCCTTCATAATTTCACACAACAGAACACCCATCAAGGATGGTTACTACCCAATTGCATTGAAACTTCTTAATCCCTTCATCACAGTACAATGACTAAAACCTATTCTCCAGTGTAGGACAAATTTCCTCTTTCCCACAACTTAAAAAAACCCAGTCTCACTCACTCTGTACTCCAGAGCGCAGAGAGAACTCCTACCCTGTTTCCCCAAAAATAAGACATCTCCCAAAAATAAGACCTACTTACAGTTTTGCCTCTCGCTGAAATATAAGGCATCCCTCTGAAAATAAGGCCTCCCCAATAATAAGGTAACAATAAATGTGTACTGTATTCTTCATAGAAAAATAAGACATCCCCTGAAAATAAGACCTAGCACATCTTTGGGAGCAAAAAGTAATATAAGACACTGTCTTATTTTCGGGGAAACACGGTAGTTCCCTGAGCTCCTTGCCCTCTGAAGCTGCCATCCACAGAGTCTGGTGAAACATCAGGAAGAAAAACTTCCATAACACGGCCAAACAGCCCAAAAACTCACGATGACCATATAGATTCTTTCCAAGTACATTATTCTATAATTCAACGGCAAGTGATGGATTGCTGGGTCAGATGAAGGTTCATTATGCAGTCCAACATTCTCTCTTTCTCTCCAGTGCCTCTGGGAAGTTTGATAAATTAAGAACAGGTCTGACTGGATAAGCTAGTGAGATGCCTCCATAACATCTTTATAAAACTGACTGCCTCCTCCTGTTCCTTCTCAGCATTTGGCACCCAGAGGTACTAGACTGATGTAGTAGTGGTAGTGGGTCAATTATTTGATTTCTATATAAAATCAGAGATGCAACATTTCTGAAAAAAATTAGGCTTGGAAAAGTATCAGTTTTTCCCCATTTTTTTCCAGAAAAAATGGAAATTTTCAGAAAAAAATTGAAAAAAATGCTACATTAGCACTTTACTCCCCATATTATGGCTTGAGAGTTATTCTGTTACTTTAGGAACATAAAATTTGAGTATGGACATTTTCACTTGGCATAAAATCATCACAACCAGCATATTAAAATGTAGTGTATCCAAACAATTATTACAAACCGAATGACTTTTTAAATAATATTTATTTATAATTGTAACAAACAGAGTAACAATCTCCTGAACTGTTTACTAGTTTATGTGGAACAACAACAAAAAAACCCTCTGCGAACAATGTTTAAAAATCCAGAATTAACAATTATTTATAGTTCCTCTCCACAGTATTAAATAAAAAAAACCCCATCATCCTCATAAAAATAACTGAAGGGGGGGAAATGTATAGAAGAGAATGGGACTAAGTTTCAATGAATGGGAATGAAATTTAATCAGAATCATTTTTGTTGCTCTGTATTTTCTTTCAGTGTTTTGAATCCTAGTGAAGAGGACAGAACAGAACCCAACATACCCATCCACAATGAAAAACAAGAGTGAAACCTTTTTCTTGTGACAATAGCAGCACCTCCTAAAAGGAAGAAATGTATCTTGTTTCTTGCACTGGAGACAGTTCAGTTTGTAACATAGGACTTGCTTGTCCTCAATGCCCAGAAATTAGAATACAGTGGTACCCCGACTTAAGAGCAGCTCGACTTAAGAGCGGAAAACTGCTGGCATTATAATTGCCGCCTTACAAATTTCAGATATGGTCTGCTCGATTTACATTTTTTTTCATTTTTCATTTTTAAACTTATTTTTTCAATTTTTTAGATAGGTACCCCAACTTAAGAGTAGTTCGACTTAAGAGCATGCATTCGGAACGGAATAAATTCGTAAATTGAGGTACCACTGTAATCTGATACCTTGCCTATTTTTTTAGAAATAAATTTGAAAATATTAGAACCCCTTGTCGTAAAATATTTTATTCATCATGTTAAAATAAAACATTCCGTAATCATTTTTTTTCTTTTTTCAATTTTGCCAATTTTGGGGGGCGGAACCCAAAAGGCTTCGGGGGGGGGGAACAGTTTTTTTTCTGAATTTTTCCATTTTTTTCTCTACATAAAATGATAGAAAATAAAAGCTACATGGCAATGATATCCAGCTGAAGCTTATGTTAAACAATGCCTCAAGCCTGCAATGATGTTTTTAGCTGATGTGATATGATGTGATATAAATATTATTCTCATTATT
This sequence comes from Phrynocephalus versicolor, assembly GCA_023846285.1. Lineage (NCBI taxonomy): Eukaryota > Metazoa > Chordata > Lepidosauria > Squamata > Agamidae > Phrynocephalus > Phrynocephalus versicolor. Next base: position 67,918,480 of record JAHTLZ010000010.1, read on the forward strand.
TCAGTTATTGTTACTTGTGTTTGATTTTATTGCTTGTTAACCACCCAGAACAGTAGCTTCCATTAATGTGGCAGTATAAACATCTATGTAATACAGTAAATATATGTGTGTTGTATTGAGTACTGAGCCACTCTAATGGCCTCTGAGGCTCACGGTGACCACCCCACTCACTCCCAAAGCTCCAAGCATCAGCTTCCACTTCTAAATCCAAGTCAATCCAGAGTACAGCACAGGGCCAAATTATTTCCCCAAACTCCTAAAGCTCAGTGCAAGATCCAAGAATATTGCTCCCAGATGCCCCAAGAGAACAGGGGGAATCATAAAGTCATTTGCAAAGGTTGGCTTAGGTCAGCAAGATCCCCTTTTCATAAGGAAAGAGAAAAGAAATGTGGGACAAGACAGAACTGTAAACTCCACTCATTGTTGTTTTCATAAGAAAAACTGAGCATCTCCTCCTTGCTCCCAGATGGCATTGACCTGTGAAGGAGGAGAAGCAGGCCCATTTGTTCTTGGCATGGCCCCTAGTCATGGTGACGTAGGGATGCTGTGAGTTGCAGTTCAAAAAAGACTTACCTTGGCTCAGGTAAATGGTAAGCCTACTTGTAATGGTGGAGGTTACAAAAGCTGGAACATTCCACCTAAACTCCACCATCAAATTCAGGCCAACAAATTCAGGTTGCATTATAATCATTTTTAAGGAAGATTAACTCACCCAGCTGTTTCTTAAATTACTGTTTTTGAACAATGAGCAATCTGTTTCTAGTTGCTTTTTATTAAAACTATGTAACATAAACTACCAGTGCTGAGCTTTCTCAGTTTCCTCCTCCCTCCCTATTCATTTTTCCTTTATTGTCAAGCCTTTTCAAGATATGAGCCAAAGGACACAGACAATCTTGTTTGCACTGATCTGCAAGCTCCCCAGTGTGAAGAATCAAGTATAATAGCTTTTAAACAGAGTAAATAAGGCAGGGATTAAAAGGCAGAATAAAAATCCTCACCACCAGTAAGATAATGACTGTACTTGCAAATTTCTGGCACATATTAGTAATCATAATTTTTATCTGAGGGACAATGACTCTGACTCAAGCACACAGCACATTGTATGTTCAGGGAGCATTACTGAATATTGCCTCTTACCCAGCTGTTATTTTAACTTGCATTGAATCTGAAGGAATGTTCTAGTTTTAACTGATCCCTTTCATTTACAAATGTATTCACTTAATCCTTCCCTTGACTACAATATAAAGCACTTTAATGTTATAAGATGGAACACAAGAACAGAGTCACAGGGTTGTGGCCCTCAATTCCCTGTTTCTCAAACTGAATGTGTCTTAACTGTAATGGACTGTATATTGTCTTTCCTTACAGTAAGCTGCCTTGGGTCCTTTTCCAAGAAGAAAGGCTGGGTAAAAATACTCAAAACTAACTAACTAACTAACTAACTAACTAACTAACTAAATAAATAAATAGGGTGTTGTGGAGTTTTTGGACTGCTCCTTGGCATGGGAGAGTCTCAATGTACAGAAGACTCGTGAAAGAATATGAACATGTAAAAAAAATTACAGTACCAGTGGTTGTGATTTTTTTTTTAAAAGTATGGTTTTAAGCTAGAATATAACCCAGAAATGGGTGGAGAATCTGAAATGAAATACTGTCAATCGATTGATGATGATGACTGATTAATTACAGTGAAAACTGGAGGAGGGAACCGTTTCAGGTGGAAACACAGGCTGCATATTATATAGAAAGACACCTTGACTTTTTATTTGTTCAGAACTACTATCTCATAACCAACCAGGCTTAAGCTATCAACCTGATGCTTCATATTAAAGGTGCACTGATAAACTCCCTTTAGTTCGACTATTACTTCTAGCAGATGGCTTTTAATGTCACCTCATGCACACTGCCATGGTGGTTTTATGTGGCCTTGCAATGCCATTACTATCAGCACCACAAGTATTTTTCATTCTTACCTGTCAAATTAAATGCATAAAGCCCAGAGGCCTGGAACAGATGACTAGTTTCTTAAACAGGCCCAAAGGGGAGGGATTTATTTTCCCCTTGATGTATGTAAGAAAAATTAAGGAAGTGCAAAAACAATTCAGGGGTATTAACTGCTGGCTGCATGAAACCATAACTACATAGTCACCCAAAACTTCAGGAAAAAAGACCATGAAAAACCCTCCCCCATCCCCTCAGTAATGGAGCTCAAACAACAATAAAGGGCAGAGAGAATTTAATACTCTCCTTTAACATCTTCACTTCAAGTGAACGAAGTGGCTCATACTGCCACACACCAATTAATCTCTCCTTAACAACTAGTGCTTTTCTCTAACTCCACAACCCATGCTGCCTTTTAATTTCAGCTAACAGTCATCATGTGGCATTTAGCAAGAAGTAAGACAATTCAAGTGTTTGTAGAGAACATATTTGCTCAAGCAATTAAAAAAAGGTTTGATTAGAAATCATGAGATTCATTTTAAGACAGGCTAGTTAATTAACTTTGGTTAAATGCTTTATTCATACATACAATTCCTTCCTTACAACTCATAGTCGAAGGCTGCACGGTCTGGGAAGAATTAAGGAAAGTTTACCAAGGCACTGCTCCATACTTGGTTATGATCTGATTTTTATATTTTATTTTTTACTTTATTCATTATTTTCACACTTTCTTTTTTTTAGTGTTTGTCCCACTCGGTGGTGGGGTCTGATATTCTTGTTTTAGCCCTCCACTTGGCGCAGTCATGGGGTAGATCTGGGAGAACACGGGACAACTTCATGTCATTCTCAAGGGTGTTTGTCCAGCATTGTTTTGGACAACTGCTTTGTCGGGATCCAGTGACCTGCAGAATAAGTCCCTTTTTTGCCAGACTTTCCTCATTGGCACACAGGACATGACCAAATCAATGCAGTTGGGCTTCATGCATCTTGTTGGTGATAGGTGCAATGCCACATTTTGCTCTGATGTAGGGATGGGAAAGAAATGTTTTGTTTTGTTTCATAAATAATGAATTTTTTGAAAAATGTCACTAGACAACGAAATGAGAAACGAAATATGAGAGAAACGAGAGTGCTGGTGCTGCAGAGGATTCAAAAGCCTCCAGCTCACCACCTCCCTCTTGATCTAGGCTCTGAAGATCAAGAGAGGGGTGGTGGGCTAGAGGCGCGTTTGAATCCCCAACCACAAAAGTGCTTTCCCTATTGAGGTGGGGGATTCAAAGAAGCCTGGGTGGTGGGCTGCAGGTTTTTATAAATGTCCCAACAGCAGTGCTCTGGCCCCAGTGAGAGCGCTGGTGCCGGGACATTTTTAAAAAGCTATAGTCGGTGGACTACAGCCTTTTTAAAATGTCCTGTCACCAGCGCTCTGGATGGGACAAGAGTGCTGGCAGCAGGACATTTTAAAAGGCTGTAGTTCATTGCTTCCCAAAGTGGTCTATATATAGACTCCCAGGGGTCTATTTCAACTTGCAGGGGATCAATGACAGTGAGAGAGAAAAATGGGGGTCCACATGAGTGGGCCTAATTTAGGTAGATCATCATCAACATTTAGGCAGTCTGTAAATGTCTTACACCTAACACAAATTGTTTGGGCGCCATTTTTGAAAGTTTTTAGAATTGTTAAAACTTTTTGGGTGCATTTCTCAAGCGATGCAAAGGTAGGGACCTGATCCTTGCAGTGTGTATACCTTTAATGTCCATATTGCATTGTGTGTGCAGGGTGGGGGGTATTGCATCATTTTCTGGAACTTGATCCTCGCCATGTGCATGTTTTTAAAGTTTGTTTTTCAAAGGTTGGGGACTCCTGCTTTGCAGCCACATGACAGATATTTGTACCCGAATCATGGTTGTTTGAAATTCAAATCAACTATAATTACAGTTGCACCTTGGTTAACAAGTAACTTGTTTACGAGCATTTTGATTAACAAGCAAAAATTTCGGAACATTTTTGCTTATTAATGAGCAGTGTCTTGATATACCAGCACTCTCATGTGTTTCACATAATCAAAAGTGCTCTAAGCCAATGGCATCTCTCCCTCTCTCTCCCCTCCTGCCAAAAGTGGGTGATTGTTTCATTTTCAACAGCAGCAACACAGCTGAAGGAAAGGCGACAGGCTCAGTAAGGGTACAAACAGTTGCCACCCCCATCAACCTGTGTCCCCAAATAGGCCACCTCTGTGGGGCCTCTTCACACCATCCCTGCCACCACCACTGCAACCAGGACACACCACACACCCCCTTTGCCCTATTTTTAAAACAGCCCCCTCCACGGAGGCTCCCCCCAGGCGCTAGCGGGGAGTCCCCCCAACCCCCCAGTTTAAAACAGACCCTTCCATGGAGACTTCCCCCCCCCCCTGCACCTGCCACAAAGATTTTCAAATGCAGGTTAATGTTCTTTGTACTGTACTGTATGATGATCTGCCTAAATGGGGTCTGCTCACATGGACCCCTATTTACATTTTGTGGACCCCCAATTTTTTAGTCACTTTCATAGACCCCTTGCAAGTCGAAGTAGACCCCTGGGGGTCTATATAGACCACCTTGGGAACCACTGCCCTAATACTCTCATCTATACCTCATTTTTTTCCTGACCTCATAAACTGACACACAACTGATGGCAGCAGCTATACAGCTTTCATGTCCATTTGCCCTGCAAACTTGAATATGTGCAAAATAGTGCTATACTGTCCTCTAACCTGGCCTTCTCAGAACACAAGAGAGGGTATATGGAGCTGCTGCACTGTAACACAGCTGAAATAACTTGTCATATGAGGGCCTAACAAAGTGGCACTTAAAGAAGTCCCACAGCCAGTGCTATTAAAATGTACATTACACAGAAATCCATTGTTCATATTGCGTTCTAGGCAGTCAATTACACCAAAACATGGGCCTGGAAGATGATGAGCAATTTCTTCAATAATTTCATGCATAGCAATCTACAAGCTTTATATGTGTAAGTAGTGCTTAACTGTTTAACAATATGAGATCTACCAGGATGCTGTGCTTTTAAAAAAAAATTACAATGCTGAAGCCCACAGTTACACTGACCTCCCTGCCATTTCACAGTGTTGAGGAAAATATACCACCACACTCAAAGACGTTTGTCTTTAGTGTGATCTCCAGGTATCCATTCTCTAAATCCTGACAATGAAAATAGGTTTGAACCCACATACTCCTAAGGAACATCTGATGAACGGCAATGAAAGTCAAACCAGTCGTGTGGCGCCATGAGAACAGCTATAATGCAGACGGAAAGAGTTCATCTTTATCCTCTGTTGGCTGAACAGAAGCCTATGAAGAGGATGGAAGAGCAGCGACAAGCCACTATTTGACAGCTTTCCTCTTTCTAGCTTTTTGGGAGGAAAAGGCACAAAGGATGACAAGAAAAGCTTATACATTTCATAGAGAAAGAATAGGAGCTGAACAGAAGGTGAAGTTAGGCACACACACTATAAACCTGTCAGATATATCCCCCCAAAAGTATAGGTTGAAAGGAGACAATCTGGAGGCATGACTTTATAAAGTGTTCAAAATACACTTATGAAACCTCACACACTCTTTTTATGTTAGTGACAGATTCAAGATGTTCATGTGCTTATTTTTCAGGCAAAGTTACAAAGGAACATGTACTCAAGCGCCCGAGACTTTGAACAATTTTCCAGTGCTTTAACAAACATACAGGTAACTTTCGAAGTTAAACTGTAACAACTAAACTGCAATTTCCAATACAAAATTTGTGATCCCTTTGGTAGAAAAGACAGTTTAGTTTTCAAACACAAGGTCCTTGAGAAAAACTTTTGACAGCTTGCCCAACCATCTTAATGCATTAGCCCGTATTATCTACATTTGTCATCAATTTAATCATACAGCAGTGGTCATTTCATATTCTTGCAAGCAGAGAGGACATGTCTAGACTGGCCATGTAGGCAAATAGCATCCTGGATGTAAGCACAATGTTGTTCAAAACAATAACATAGATAACCATTTCTCAGCCTTATCAATAGAAGGGGAGGTGAACCCCTCACAGTCAAGGGCTAAATGTTTCTCTGTTTATCGAAATCAAACTGTTCTTTGCTTTAACACCGACTGCACATGCTGATTAAAATTAATTTTCATCACAACTAAATGATACTGCAAAAAGGATGTGTTCAGGGAGGTCAAGTAGCAAGAGATAAATATGAGGGTGTAATTTTCCTGTCATCTGACTAATGTAATTTGACAGATTACTTATCAAAACTTACTATCTACTATCTCTAGATCAAGAGGTAGACCTTAGTCACTGAATGGCTCATACAAGACCAACATCTCCAGGATACAAGTCTCTGATCCATAAACTAACGAACTAACTAACCAACTCCCAAAATTTGCACAGAATATCTCTTAAAGTAGCTAACACATTTGTCTCTTCGCCTTCATTGCTGCAGTACCTTACTGTTGCAGTGTAGTGACCCACTACTGGAGGGTCGCAATAACTTTGCAGTGAATCACGTGTTGGCAGCAGTGAAATAAATTTTATAATATATGCAGAGCTGAATGGAAGAGAGACTATAGCGGGGCTGTTAATGATGGGACATTCTGGAGATCACTCACTCGTCACGTTGCTATAAGTCAGAGGCAACCTGACAGCATGCAACAATAAATATCAAGAGGAACATAGCAAAACCAGCTTCGTACTATAGCTTCCATGCTTCTGGAGTTCTTCTCACAGTTGCAATCACCCAGATTTACAGCTCAAAACCATGAAGGAAACAGCTGCCTGCATGAATGACGTTGGCATAGTTAGCAATACCAATATGCAGTCCCCCTAACTGAGTGTTGACGAACCTTTGACACAGGTGCTGAAGGTGGCACTTGGAACCCTTTCTGTGGGCACCTGACATCGCCCCTTCACAGCCCCCTGTATTCAGGTTAAATTGCTGTATTGGCACTTTGCAAAAAATTAATGGGTTGTGAATCGCAGTTTGGGCACTCAGTCTCTAATAGGTTTGCCATCACTGATTCACTCTGTGTCTGAGTAAGAGCACAGAGATTGATACCTGCCTCGTCTTTCAGAGAACACTCCAACTTATTATTTTAATATAATACTTGCTTAAATCTTTTTATATATTTGTATATCTAATTTTTAGCTTTTAAATGCTGTTTCATGATGTAAGTCATCTTGGATCCTTTCAGAGAGAAAGGCAGAATAGAAATAGTTTAAATAAATAATAAATAAATAACATCCTTGACTATGCTGACACAGTACTTGTGTATGTTTGGATCCTATAAAATATCAATTCAGTGAATGGGGGCATTCAAATAGCTGTGGTCAAGGTGTGTGTGTGTGTGTGTGTGTGTGTGTGTGGTTACACAGTGCCTTTAAAATTATTTGTAGAAGTTGGATTGTCCACCTCCATCCCGGACACGTAAAAAGAAAACCAGGAGGCAGCTATTATGATCGTACAAAGAAAAGAGAAAGCAAAGGGAACAAGGGAGACAGTGCCTAACATCCTCAAGTGCAGTTCTGACAAAACCAAATGAGTGAGTGCAAGGCATTCACCAACACACATACATGCACACTCAGAGTAGTGCAATAAGAGTTGTTATAAAGAAGAAAAGGGGCTAATAGGCTTGATGAACTGTAGTTAAACTATGGCTCGCTATGTGTACATTTGCTGCAGAGGTGGCTCTCTGGCTTCTTTCTCTCCCAACAAGGCAGAGATCCTTTATTAATATGAAAACAAACTCTTAATGTTTCTTTAGCTTGCAGGACAAGGGCAGATGCGCCCCAAAGCCAAAGTCTGCACATTTACTCCAGCTACTAGCAGAATCACACAAGTATGCTGGTTTATTCTTGATAAAGGGATGATGTGCAGGGTCAGTGTGTGTCACTTAAAACATTTGGTGTCAGATATAAATCCCCAAGTTTCCAATAAATTTCTAAGCTTCTGCAGTTATAAACTGCAAAAACTGGCAGGTCTGTGCATTCTTTTCACGTTATCGACTGACTTTCTGTGTGAATGCAAAATATTCATTAATTCATTTCATGTGATTCAGGAGGGGAGACTGTCATGCACAAAAATATACCAATGTGGTATAAGAGCAACAGGCACAGGATTATGTGTAATATCTGATGTTCTGTAGTTAGTTTTGTCTAAAAAAAATTGCCAAGATAGTCAAGGCTTGTTACTTATTTTGTGACTCAGTCATAGAGTTACAGTGTACTCACTGTTTATATTTAATAAAATTAAACTTTGTACCCAGGAACTCTGCAGCAGTAGTATGATCTAGTTGTGAGAATATTTTATCCAAATACTACTACTGTTAAAAGTTATTCCACATATTATTATTAAAGGAAAAAAACTAAGAGCATTTTCTCTTGATTTCTCTGTTAAGTCAGTATTTTGCATTCTAGATTACAAAAGCAAACAAAAGAAGGGTCTCCCAGTCTTAAAAAATGTGACATTTCTTTTCTTATTCACTAGATGTCCACTTACTCGCTTTTTAATGCTGAAGACCATATTCTTTGTGCTTTTAAAATAAAGATACTGGATTTATAAAGGTTGCTTCCTTTGTACCAAAATTATCCATATCAATCTTTTACTTCATCATGAACTTTGATATATTTCTGCATAAGAGTGTGTTATGGTACTGAACATTCAAAATCCAATTGCTAAGCTATTTATATTCCCCCGAAGAGTCAATATGTGGTCAAAAATACTTATTAAATATTGTTTCTTTATATTACCTAGCTTGGTTGCATATATGGACCTCATTTAACAAGAATATCAGAAGGATTTTCATCAAATTTAGTGAATCAATAAATGTATCTCAGTAACTTAAATCACCAGTACAGGGCCAGATATGTAATTACAGTACTGTACTTATTATGGTCCCTTACTGCATAAAACATCACTTTGTTGTTGTGTAGCTTCTGTGTGGGCTGCTTCTCATTGCAAAAGTCTGAAATGCCTCTAAGGCTTAGCTATCAAAAGAAGAATTTCTAAGCTAAAATAAACTTTTGGCCTGGCTCTTTTGCCTGGGGCCCCACCCAACACTGGAATGCACCCCCAAAATATTTCTGAACTAAATATTCAGCTCTGGATAAATCTGTTTACACTTCTATGAAGACATGGTTAGTTGAGACAAGATGAGGGAAGAAAACTAAGACAGACAAGAAAGCTTGAGGTTCTTTAATATGTATAAAATACTAGATTGTTAATTTTGATATGCCATACAGATTGTTTTAGTGAAACTGGAAAAAATCACTTTAACAGTCCATCAAAAATTCATGTCCATGAGTTTGAAATACATTTTTCTGTCTTGTAACTTGATTACTCAAGAAAAGGTGACCACATAGCACACTTCATTACTAAATATTTCAGAAACTACTACCAAAGGAAGCAGACAGCATCCTCCTAATTTCAGACTTGGAGATGGGCATGAATCACCAACTCAACAGTTCGTGCTGGTTCGGACGATGACCAAACAAGTTTCCCATGGTTTGGTGCCCCATCTCCACTGAGTGGGTGCCCTCTGGAGGGGGAGGGGTGCCAAACTGTGGAACACCTGTTCAGCTGTTGTCCAAACCAGTGGTTCATGCCCATCACCATTTAGAATTCCTAGTCTCATTTCTGTTCATTTGATTTTACTCTTAGTAAGATGTGGACTCAGCTTTTCTTATTTGAAATAAGACACACATGGCCCCTATTAAGCAACCGGATACCCTGTATATTATTGAACTGCAGCTCCTGTAAGACCTAGCCTTCAATGACAACAATAAAGGACTACAGAGGTTGTGGTCTGCAAGGCATCAGTTTGCCTACACCTGAGTTAAAATTGGAAATGCTGGTGCTGTGTCTACATCCCAGATTTTGCTATAAATGTTGTAGCATCATTCTGTGCTTTTGCACATAGCTATATCTAAGTAAGGGTAGCTGAGTAAATGGATATAAAGTACTCAGAAGCAGTTTACTATTCCCTTCTCCTGGGAGTGCTCTGGAACTGTGAAGCTTGCCCAAGGCAACATAGGCTCCCTTTCTGAGGAGGTCCTGATAGGAACTGAAATGTCATCTATAAGAACATAAGAAGAGCCATGCTGGATCAGGCCAACGGCCCATCTAGTCCAGCTTCCTGTATCTCACAGTGGCCCCACCAGATGCGTCTGGGAGTGCACGAGACTAGATATCTGTTTCGTGATATCACTCCCCGGCATCTGGCCCTTGAAATACCCCCGGTTTTAAGACTATCCTCTGGCTCTGCAGCTAGACTCACTGAGCTACCCAGCTAGATTACTGCTTCACAAATTTACAAAATCTGTTTCTAAACAAGGTATCTTGAGGCCACTGGTTACATAGCCAGCTTGTTTAATTAACCAGAATTTACATAAAAATGTAAGAGCATAAGAAGAGCCATTCTGGATCAGGCCAAAGGCCCATTAGTCTAGCTTCCTGTATCTCACAGTGGTCCCACCAAATGCATCTGGGAGTGAACGAGACTAGATATCTGTGTCCTGATACCACTCTCCTGCATCTGGCCCTTGAAGTATCCTGGTTTTAAGCCTGGAGATTACACATTTCCATCATGGTTTGTAACCTGTGATGGACTTTTCCTCTAGGAATCTATCCAATCCCCTTTTGAAGGCATCCAGGCCAGATACCATCACCACATCCTGTGGCAGGGAGTTCCACAGACTAACAACACGCTGGGTTAAAAAAATATTTTCTTTTGTCTGTTCTCACTCTCCCAACTCTCAATCTGAGTGGATGTTCCCCTAGTTCTGGTATTTTGTGAGAGGGAGAACAGCATCCTTCTATCTACTTTACTCATGCCCTGCATTATTTTGTACGTCTCAATCATATCCTCCCTCAGGCATCTTTTTCCAGACTAAAGAGCCCCAAATGTTTTAGCCTTTCCTTTTTGTTTAAAATCAGTCCCTGGTTCCTACACGATGTGCAAAGAGTGAAACTAAATGTTACTGCAGACCATATCGGAATACAGTACATTAAATACATAAAACACTATTACTATTATTACTGGTGTGTTTATATATATAATTTAAAATTACCTTCATTTAAGTCCATAGACATAATGGATTTATCACATAATAGAACTGTATCTCCATTAGTATACAGTATGCTATTCTTACTGACAAAGTATTTCTCAGTATCACAACAACCACTCATGACATCTTTGACAGGACCACTTCTACTTGTTTTTCAAACATGTTCTAATTTTTATCGCAAACATACATGAATTAGTTTCTTAGAAGCTGCCGGACACAAGTAGGTATACCATCCAAAACATGACAGTGGCATCTTACTTATATCCAAGTATAAACATGTGAACAACCTACTAGTCTACAAATAAAACACTAAACTTACTAGCTCTTTCTGGTTGGTAAAATAAAAAACCAAACAAACACCTGTTGCGGATGTTCATTTCTCCCTGCAACTGCCCAATGCCTTCTATAGAGGAGGATATTTCTGCCCTCTAGTCACCCCCCAGGGTTTCCACATTAGGTCCAGAGCACTATGTACTTCCTTTCTCCACCACTCTATTACGCAGAACTCTCCATCTCTTGTGGCCAGCAAGCTGGTGCTTATATAAGCAGTTCAAAATCCTTTTTGGTAATGGTGAAACTTCTGAAGGCAAAGTTATTCGAGTTAAGAAATCACCACAAGCATTATGTGTTGTTTACTAAGTGATTCTTGGTTAATAATAGATTTTACCTAACATTCCACCCACACAGGTAATGGCTACAGTGATTTCTTAACTTGAGACAATTTGCCTCCAAAGATTATGCCATCAGTACTATGTCAGCACAACCACACAAAAGGATTTTTTTTGCCTGCTTCCACTTTGTCACAAGCCACTCTCAGAGTATGTCTACATTGCAGTCACAGTAGTTTAATATTACAGTACTTTATATAGAATCCTGCTAGCGTTCTATCTGTTGAAACCTGATACTGTGGTGCAGTGGTTAAATGCCTGTACTGCAGGTAAAACTGTGCTCACAACCTGGGGTTCAATCCCAGGTAGCTGGCTTGGCTCAGCCTTCCATCCTTCCGAGGTCGGTAAATTGAGTACCCAGCTTGCGGGCGGGGGGGGGGGGAATGTGTAGCCTGCATAATTAAACTGTAAACCGGGCAGAGACTATGTGAAGTGGTATGGGGCGGTATATAAGCAGAACACTTTAAATCCTGCTAGGGTTCCATATGTAGGAACCTTGGATTATGGCTTGATGAGGTAAGTAGAATTATTTTGTAGAGACCTCAAGCATATTTCTCTCAAGCACAGGAGAGAATTCTAAGTACTTCACCAAATATACTTGAGCTCTCAAAGAAAAAAATTATATGTACCCCATTAAACCACAATAACCCCAGTTTTCCACAGGATGGAATCCTAACAGTTAAATTTGCCTCAAAGTGACATAACTGTAGAGTGCAGACACAAGTTCAGATGCCTAAAATATTAGCCCATTATTGTCCTCACAAGACATAATAACTTAAGTACAGTATTAAGGAAAATTATCTCTTGGCTAAAAAGTAATGTGATGGTGACATAACCTTGACACTCCGTTCTGCAAGCCACATTTCTTGATCTAACAGAGTGGCTTGCCAAGACTGGTTTTTCCATATACATTTGTCAGCTAATGTTCACCATCATACTAACACTGTCAACGTTCAGAGAATAAAAGCTGGTTCACTCGCTCTTCAAGAATATTATGCAAGGATGAATAGTGTTGCCAAACTAAGGTGATTCCTGCTTTTAAAATTTGGCTGTCTGAAACTTATATACTGAAACCAAAAAGAAACTACAGTGGTACCTTGTATAAAGGAATTAATTCATTCCAAATGAAATTATGTTAAGCAAATTTTCCTTTATACAAATTCCCATAGGAATGCATTGAAAACGGAGTAATCCCATTTTTATGTTTTATGGATTCTCCCCATAGGCGATTATGTTAAGCAAATTTCCCCTATCTCCGGAATTTTTTATTTTGTACAAATTTTATGTTATACAAACTGTTTGTTATACAAGAGTTCACTGTATTAAAGAACTTTTATGGAGTACACAGTTACCCCATTCCATTATTAATAGTTCTATAGACTGAATGTCTGCTATTAAATACACCAACTCAGATAGGTGAAACATACTTGAGCAAGAGGTACAAAAGGAAGTGGAACTTTTTTCTTCTACTGGGAAAACCCTAGAGAATTTCACATTAAAAAACAAACTGGTTATCTGATACTTTTCTTCTTCTGCACCTGTCTGTGCTATGTTCTAATGTAGGGGGAAACAATGCAATACATCTTGCTCAACATAACTGAATATTTTGTAACTCTATTATGAAATATTAACTTTGCAGCACAATTACAATTAGAATGCGGGAAGAAACAATTGTACTCAAAATGTGCATTCTCACCACAGACATGTCAATCTAAGCAGGTATCAGTGGAACACTCATTCCAAATGGACACGTCACCTTAGCCAATTGCATCTTTGCAGCTCACAATACACGACCACTTTCTTAAGGAGGACAGAAGATTTAAGTTACCAGGTTAACAAAAGAATGTCAGGCTTGGGATCAGCATTACAGTCAAGTTCTTAGTTGCTGCTTTGAAATGTCACAGATTAAAGAAAAACTGTTTTGGGCTCATAAAACCAAAGGTTATGTTTGTTAAGATGCTGAAGTTTAAAATTAACTCAAAAGAAAGCAGAAAACACTGGGACATTTAAGTAGGACAGCTGCAACTGGCAATTACCTTTCAAGACAGACAGTGCGTCATTCTTAGAACTGACACACCAAAGGCATTCCTGGGCAACAGTTGTGGGAAACACTTCATTTTTTTATGATTTACTCTTTGAATCTCTTCCCTAAGTGGACTACTCCAGTAAGAAGCAGAAAGAATACAAGACACACACACACAAACTCCACCCTATACAGCCACAGAGCTACATAAGCAGTATGGATCAGCTCCAAATTACTCCATCATGTGAAATACAGCATGGCAGTGCTTCTTACTTACTCTTCTTATTCTTACTACAGTCACTCACCCAAAGCTTTCTAGGAAGATTTATTCAATTCAAACTGAAACTGAATAGATGCTTTTAGAACCGGCTGCCTCAAGTCAACAGATCTGGTACTGAAATGGTCAATGAAGACAACATTTTACACACTGAGGATATCTGGTTCACAGTCACGGATGCAAACATGAGCATTTTGAGTTTTCCACTGCTTGCACAAGGAGGTGCCCCAGTGTTTCCTTGTGTAAGCTGAAGCATACATTCTCGTGGTCAATCTCTACTTGTGCAACAGCAAACCAGGAGACAAAGTAGAATGGGATCCTCGCCGGTGTTTGTTGCTAAGAAATCATAAGCATACGAATAATATGAATATGAAAAATGTGAATAACTGCTTAAATTTCCTTGCAATCAAATGCTGCCAAATCATGCCTAGGCTTAGTTTTTAAGTGAGAAAACAACAGAAGCTCCTTCTTCATGTGCTTTTCTCCTTCTCCACATTTTAAAGGGACAGCATGCAGAACTGTAGAGTGGTGATCATACTAGGAATCTTCTGTTGCTCAGTATATCTACCTGGCGCTATTTTAGACATTTATTTACATATGGAGTTGAAATCTCTGCTAACTTAAGCAGTTAGTCCTTAAGGGGTCACAATGTGTTTTCTTTATTTTTTAATATTTGTTTTGGTTTTTGCCTGACATAGTAACTTAAGTGTGTTCAATCCAACCTTTTCAAAAGCAGCACTCTGAGTAGTACTACAGGCATGTGATATACACAGTACAGTGCAGAACAAATACAGTGGTCAGTATCCTATGGGTGTTCACATAAGGCCTATACAATTTCCCCATAGCTAATTGCAACTAGCTGCCAAGATGCAGGGCACAATTTGACTGCATAATCACAAGTGAGACCACACAGACTCACCCAATTAGCTGCAATTAGCCGTGGGAAGTTACCCAAACCTTACATGGACACCTGTGGGATTACTTTCAGGGCTGATACCAACCATACACTCCCAGTGTATTAAGTTTGTAAGCACGTATCAACTAGCACAACAGACTTGGCACTAGGGTAAGTATACTACTGGATTCAGGGCCCTGTTTTTGAACACTAGATCAGTAGTTTCCAACATTGGGTGACCCAAGTATTCTTGAACTGCAACTCCCAGAAACTTTAGCCAGCATAGCTGGTGGTGATGATTTCTGGAAATTGCACACCTGGGTTATTCATGTTTGGAAACCACTGCACTGAGTAAAGGCTATATGACACAGTCAACCAGAATTACCTGCACTTCTCTCAGTAGGACATGAAGCAAGACCCACTAAGATATACTGCTAGTCACGCAAGAAGCAAACCTAAACTGCAGAACACATTTATGCTACTACAAACAGCAGCTAAAAAAAGCTTAGATAACCACTTGTAAAACTACCTGTTTTAGACATTAAAATGGTATATTAACCTAACTTTCCACAGTTAAGCATATACAGTATTGCAATCAGATACACCTAATCAGCACAAACGAGCTAAATGCCTCTGTTTGTAAATAAAGAAAACAGGTTTGTTTGCATACCAAGCATTTTTTAAAATCAATACATTTCCAACCACACCATCTCTGTAAATTTATGTTCTCAATCCAGTAATGTACAAAGCCAAGCAGAATGCCAAATCCTATGTGGCTTCTTCAAGGTCAGAACAGATCTAAAAATAAGCCAGTAACAAACAGCAAAGACTAGTGCATATGAATGCAATGTTGCTTTCATATGCTAAGAATACAGTTCACTGTTTGAATAAACATAATATAATTGCACAGTATTAATTCTGTACAAATATTTATATAGTATTCGAAAGCCACTTTAGCTGCGTCAAACTGCTACAGATTCTACTTTCCGACTTAAATCTCAGTCACATGCCTTCTGTAAACTTTCTTATGAGGCTTTTGTTTCACATACTTCTACTGGGGTTTTGGTTTTACCAAATGGAATCTGATGCTTTGCAACTAGAGTAGGATCAATTAATCTGGGAGAATTTGGAGAGTCACTACTCCATGAGTTCAACTGATGTAATGGGCCTACTCCATTTGTAACTTAGTAGACTAAAAAACAGAATTCCAGCTCCGAAAACTGTCAGCTGCGAAGTCGGCAGCTGGGTAGTTCGAATCCCTGGTGCCACGCAGCGGAGCGAGCTCCCGCTGTTCACCCCAGTTCCTTCCAACCTAGCAGTTCGAAAGCATGTCAATACAAGTAGATCAATAGGTACCGCCGTAAAAAGCGGGAAGGTAAAACAGTGTTTCCTTGCAGCCATGCTGGCCACGTGGCCAAGGACTTGCCCAACATTGGCTCTTTCGGCTTGAATACGGAGATGAGCACCGCTCCTAGAGTCGGACACGACTAGCACGCATGTGCACGGAGAACCTTTACCTTTTACCTATTGTTTTCAGTGAGAGAATATTTTCTTCAAGTATGGCTTACTAGTCCTATACAGTACAGGTAAGGTATCCACTAAAATGCATGCCTGTTAGGGCACGCACTCCTCACCCCCATGATTTCCCCCCCTGTGTATCCATTGTGGCCACTTTTGTTTTCGTCATGATGGAATCTGCAGGGGGAGTGGCAGAAATCCACAAAAACAAAAAGCCCTACACAGTGAGGAAGAAAATAAGAGGGTATGTTGTATACAGGTATTCAATATTTCTGTACTCATCTTCACCTGCAAAGTATCTGCAATGATGTGATATACCGGTTAATGTCATGAGGAACCCATGACTGATGCTCCTAATTCAAGATTCTGCACGTTCTGCAGAATTTCCCACTAATAACACTCAGAAAAGAAGACAAAATATTGAATCCAGTGTCAAATCTCCACCAACGTAACAGACACTGTGGCGAATGGATGGTCCCTCTTTGCACTACCATGTTGTGCTCCCCAAAGATGGGTTAGACGAGGATAAATGCCAATTTGAATCTGATCTAGGGGACATAAATGAAGGAGAGGAAGTCTTTCTACACAAAGTGACTGTATGGCCTAAAATCCAGCATCACGCAACTGCTCGAAAAAGGAATATTGTAACAATATGTAGAGAAATGTGGATGCCTTGTTTCTGAAATTCCATTTCTCAAGGACTACTAAAATAAGATAGTTTGCTCCTGCATTTCAGGCTGCAGCACCACAATTATCTTGAACTGCTTATAGTAAACGGAAGTAGATGAAAACGTCAATGATGAAACAACTTACGTGTTTTAGTGCATTAAAATACCATACAGTCTCCTTGAGCCACAACATTCACAACAAACATTTTAACCACCAAAAGAACTGACATGACATTATAGATCTAATGTTTTTATTCTGAAATGCTGCCTTCGGAATTTGATTCGGGGATATGTTGATGTATTCACAGAGGGGCAACAAGCTTTGTTTTTGACACTATTAAAGCCTCTGTCATACCTAGATGCCTTGAGCACATCTGATCTCGTGTGATCTCGTAAGCTAACAGGGTCAGACATGGCCAGTACTTGGATGGGCGACCACCAGGGAATACCAGTTGCTGTAGGTGCCTGGAGTAGGGACTGACAAGCCACTCCAGTATTCCTGCCAAGAAAACTCCATGGAGTCACAAAGAGTTGGTCATGAATGTAATGACTCAACAACAACGCCTCAGTCAAATGTGCTGTAGGTCAGGGGTGGTGAAAGTTCTAAACTACAGCTCCTAAAATCCTAAATTTGTAATTCGAAACATCTGGACTGCCAAAGGTTCACCACCTTGCTCTTCGTAAAGTAAGACATTGACTACATGAAAAACTTAACACCTGTCTTTTGAGAAGTTTCTCAAATGGATGAAAAGACAAGTTCTTGGACATTGATTTTTGAGAACTACATTAACAGTACGTTTTGAAAAACAGGTTTTGCGATACAAAAGATATTTCATTTCAGGTCAAGGGAGTGCACACAAAGCGTTTCACTCCCTACCCAGAAGCGAGGGTGGGGTAAAACGGTGTATTTGCCCAGCCCACTTTTTTTTCCTACAGGTGAATTTCAGAGCTGTGAAAGTAGCCAGGCTAGAAACAGAAAGGTTAATCAACTGGCACTGTTGTTGTTAACGATCTGTGATATTAAGTTACAGGACTTCCCACTGATGGTAGCTGGACATCTCAGTGGCTTAGGCCTTTAGCTGCGGCGCCAGAGTTTAGGAGTTCAACTCCTCACAGCACCTCCTTGACAGAAGCTGGACTCTATAATCCAAAGGGTCCCTTCCAGTTCTACATCTTTAGATGATGATGGATTTAAATGCTGACCTCTCCAAGGTCCCACCACTAGCAGCCACGCTCAGCTCTTTCATCTACAGGTATTTAGCAGGCTCATAGTTACACAGAGCGGTCCACCCCCTCAAAAGCCTTCATACTCCTATCCTTCCTGCGTCAGGTTGTTTTTCCTTTTTCGCTTCACCCAGCCTTAGAAGAGAGAAAGGGTGATGATAAATAAAGCAGTCAAGAGGCAGAAGACCCAAGGTAAATTTCTGAGCATGTTCAAAGCTGATCCACATTACCACCTTTCTACAAGCCCAGCCTTGCAGCTCTGTCAAGTCAACCAAGAGGAGGTTCAAAAAGTGACGGACTTCAAAGAAAGAACTTAAAACACACGCAGTGTAGGATCTGCAACAGTTATGCCAAGAGTGAGTTACTGGGAGGGAAAGATCAGATATAACCAGCTGCGGTGGTGGCAGCGAAGAGGGGCCCAATATACCCCCATAAACTCGACCGAGTTGAAATGCCAAAGAGCCCCAAAGCAGCGACAAAAGTATTGTGGACGTCAGCCATCCTGCGAGAGGAATGTCAGCCACGCAGAAGCCATCATAATCCCACCGGAGGTGAAAAGATCCAGGAGCTCAAGAGTATCAGTTACAGCAGGTGAAGGAGAAGAAGTTTCAGCCGGGGCTACAAGGGGGTGGTGGAGGAAAGGAAAAGATAAGCACAACTGCACAAGGGTTTTCTTCCAGGAAAGAAGAAGAAAAAGAAGAAGAAAAATCTCCCCGATGAAGAAGCAGGGAAGTCAAAGCGACCTCCAGTAAAATTCCTTTTTGCCATGCAATAAAAGTACAAAGTTTTGGGGGATCCGAGGATCGGAGAAGGTGGGAATTATGACGGGGTGTGGGGGGAAGGGACGGCGGGGCACAGCCAAGGCAAAGGGTGGGCGGGAGACCCGAGGAAGGGGCGGCGATCAGGAAAGGAGGAGGCTGTGATCCGAGTTTGGTCAGGAAGGGCGCAGGAGCCCGCGGGGTTCCCCAGATCTCCCCCCCCCCGGGACGCCCCATTAAAACACTCACGCCTTGTCCACCAGTTCCCGGACTTTCCACATATTGAGCATCGTGGTCGTCGTGGCGCCGAGAGATCCTCTCCCGGTCTAGGCCCCTGCGAGTGTCTCAATCTTCTCCTTCCTTCCTTCCTTCTCCTTCCTTCCTCTCCTCTTCCTCCTCTTCCTCCTCCTCCCACCCAAGGAGTCCACCCCAACCGCTCTTCAGCCACGGCAAGGCCAAGCCCGTCTAGCCGCCGCCGCCGCCTCAGCTTCGCCAACGGTACAGAGAGAGAGAGAGGGAGAGAGACTCGGGGCTGGCTGCCTCCGGAAACCGGCAGCTCATGGCCGCAGAGCTTGCTGGGATATGGAGTCCGAAGGCTTCTCCGGCCCGGCAGCGAGAAGCGTTTAAAAAACCGCACGGCCTGACGGGAGATGTAGTCCGCCCGGGTTCTGTCACCGTGGCAAAAGCTTAGAGAAAACTATTTCTCTCTCGCGGCTTCCTGGGAACGAAGGAGTTGTAAGGAAGGGACTTTTCTCTTAAAGTGGCGGGTCAAGGTCCTGCTGCGTTGTCAAGAGCAAACATTGCAGGCTGAAAGTCTCGGGAGTTTTAACTTCTGTATGGTTCCGATGGTCTTGACAAAACAACTTGTATGAGAAGAAGAGAGTCTAATTTTATTGATTGATTGATAAAAGCTGCTGATATAAATATATATATATGGCCTGTTTACGGAGTTCAAAATTGGGATCCCATAACATTTTTGGACGCGGGCAAATTTCTTTTTCTTTTCTTTTCTTTTTTAACATAATGACCAGTGCACTAATATTGCCACTCCGTCCTGTGTAATATCGCAATCTATCTGTGCAGTCTCGGGATATTCACAGGTCAGCTGTGTTATTAAAATCATCACAATCTTCTCCCCCCTTGGTGGAGTCTGTGCTGGGGAAGTGAGATCTCAGCTACTTGTGAATTCTGCCTTTGAACTAATATATTCTATCTATCTATCTATCTATCTATCTATCTATCTATCTATCTATCTA
>JAHTLZ010000010.1:67938817-67958476 GCA_023846285.1 Phrynocephalus versicolor
CTATCTATCTATCTATCTATCTATCTATCTATCTATCTATCTATCTAATTTATATACCGCCCAACTTTACGAAGGAACTCTGGGCAGTTCACAACTAGGGAATCCATAATACTGAGGATCAGCTACCCCTTCCTCTAGGATAGCTTATGCTGCAGATCTCTTGCTATGATAAGTCCTTCAGATCTTGCACAGTTGGATCCATTGCCTATGTGGGTGGATTGTATTTGGGTACCTTGCCCACAGAAATGATCACTTTCTCCTGTCTAAGATCAGGTTATGCGCATATATATTATACCTTTATGTATTTATGTGTAATTTCAAGAGTGTGCTTACCAGAACTAGAAGGAGCCAGAGACCATCCAATATATAAGAACATAAGAACAGCCTTGCTGGAACAGACCACAGCCCATCCAGTCCAGCTTTCTGTCTCACACAGTGGCTCACCATTTGCTTCAGGGTATTCCCAAGCAGATGATTCCCTGCAAATGGCATTGAGAGATATCCTGCCTGTCTCTCCAACCCAGAGGTGGTCCTTAGGCATCAATAACGATCACCATTGATACCCTTGTTCTCTATGAACTTGTCTAATCCTTTCTTAAAGCTGTCAAGTCTTTATATAGCAGTCAATACTTCAGTGTTTTTGGGTGTTTGCTGTGGGGGAGACTGGAACCAGTCCATTCTGAATATCACAATGTTGACTCCAAATCCCATGAAATACCAGTTCTCCTCTACTTGGCACCATTTAGGCCTCATACTACGTATTGTGTCCAGTTCTGGACATGTCCAGAGGAGGGCAACAAGGATAATCGGGTAACTGAAAACCAAGCCCTCTGAGGAAAAAAAATGAACAAGCTGTTCATATTTAGCCTTGAGAAAATAAAGCGGTGGGGAGGGGGAAGGTGATAGCACTTTTAAAATACTTGAAAAAATACTCATACAGTGGAGTGGCAGGATCTGTTCCCAATCATCCCTGAATGAAGAACATGTAACAGTGGGCTCAAGTTACAGGAAGACAGATTTTGTTTGAATACTAGGAAAAACTTCCTAACTGTTAGAGTAGTATGATAGTGGAACACATTACCTCAAGAGGTGGTGAGTGCTCCAACACTGGAGGCCTTCAAGAAAAATTTGGACAACCCCCTGGCAGATATCTTTTGACTTGTATTCCTGCATGGAACAGGGGGTTGGACTTGATGGCCTTATAGGCCTCTTCCAACTGCATTATTCTATAGTTCGATGATTCTATGATCGCAGAGTACAGAACACATAATAATGGTTTCAAGGACGTCTTTCTGTTCGATATCAGGTTAAACATAATTGTTGAAGCAGTTTAACAATGGGATCAGTTACCTCAGGGGGTGCTGAGTGCTCCAGTGTTGGAGGCATTCAAGACTTTAAACATCCATCTGATGTACTGTAACTTGGATACTTGCACTGAGCAGGGGCTTGAATTAAATGGCCTTGTAGGTCCCTTCTAACGCCAGTATTCTATTCTTAATGGGCAGCACCTTTCACTTTTATTTGCTCTTATTTAAAAAAATTCTAATAGTGTGTGAAAAGGAACTCTACAAGTTCAGTAGTTCTTCCTTAACATCCCTACATATTGCGTCAATCCAGGTTCTATTCCAGGTTTTGAAACCTACTCCCATAATTTCAATGAAAGGAAACAGAATCTAGTCCTGAGAAGGGAAGAGTAATTAGCAACTAAGGCTTGCTGCAGTCAATCATCTTTGATGTGGAACATTTTAACAAATGAGAAATGTTGAAGGGCTTAACACAAAACATTGCCAATAATGGCCTCAAATGTTCTTCAATTTTTCACATGTGTGCTATGCCTCATCTTTATATAAAATGCAAATACCACAGAGAAAAGAATTAAGAGTTAAAGTGAATACTGTATGTATCCCTAAAGGAGCCGTATATATTACAGACTTCATTTCCATGATTAAAAAAAGGCTAACTCTGCCATCCTACGCATGTCTACCCTGAAGTCTCAGGACATCAAATGAGATTTACTCCCACTGTGTAGGCGTAGGATTGTGGTTTAAGTGTCTTCTAATCACTGCCTCTTTCCTTCTACACAAAATGTCTTCAGAATTATGTATTTGGAAATATTTATATAAAAATAAATAAAATATTTGAAAAATAATATGTGACTAATGATGGTGGTGGTGGTGGTGGTGGTGGTGGTGATGATGATGATGATGAAGTGTGCTGTCAAGTGAATTCTGCCTTAGGGTGAGCCTTTTCAAAGTTTTCTAGGTGAAAGCCTTTACATTCCCATTGCAGTTAGATGTAAAGGCCAGCCTTACCTACACAAGCAGATATAAAAGACAATATTGTGTAATATGCCTGCAAGTGATAGCAAATGTTACAGGGATTACTTCTGGAATCAGCATACAGAAGGATGCATACTGTTTGTTTTAGATATACAACACCCACTCCTTTGTCCTTGAAATTAAAGGAAATGTTTCTCAGGATTTCCTCTTTCTTATATGAGATCATTCCAGTTCATTTCCTGGTGAGTTAAAGAAAAGGCAGGTGTTGTGTTCGTGTTGAAACGCCTTGCTTTCCCTTTGTTTTTTAGCAGGTAGAAAAGCAATAGCCTCCACAGAAGCCAAGAAGAAGGAATACAGGCACCTGAAGACAGCGCTTAAGGCCTCTGGATATCCCAAGAGGGCCTTCAATAAATCAGTGTCCTGACCCAGAAGAACAGTGGATCAGCCTGATACCCAGAGGTGATGCAATAATCTGCTCATTGCTTTCATTGCTGGAGTGTCTGAAAAGCTTAAAGGGATTTTTGTCAAAAACCACATTACTTCAAATCCACAAACACACTAAGGCAGAGACCAGTCTATCCAAAAGACCCAATGCCAAAACACAAGAGGAACAATAGTCTAAGCAGTCCAGTGCAGTGATGAATGTGCAGACCTCTACACTGGGGAAACCAAACAGCCACTAAATAGGAGCATGGCCCTGTTGGGTTTTTCAACACAGGACGGGCAACAGCTCAGGACCAGAAAGCAGTTTACCTTCATTTGAAAGACAAAGGGCACTCATTCAAACATGAGGTTGTACACATATTAGACAGAGAAGATAGGTGGTTTGAGAGACAAATCACAGAAGCCATTCATGTGTGTATTGAAAATCCCTCTCTCAACAGAGGTTGGGGCCTCAAGTACAATCTGTTCACCACTTATCATGCTGCTGTTTCCTCAGTCCCTAGATAAATCAGAAGCACTTCACACACACACCAGGAAAACCACAGCTAATGACTCATACTTAATGGGTGTTGAGAAGGATTGCATAGGTGGGACTTTCACGCAACCCAGGCCATTGTACATCTAATGAGCCTTTTCAGGCCATTATCTATCTAACAAGCGTATTCAGGCCACTGTCCACCTAACAAGCCTATTCAGACCAGGATGGTGTGAAACCAAGGTAAACTATAATGTGATGTAATGTAATGAACTATGATGTGAACCCACATCAACTTTCCTCAGACTGAGGAAGCTACTTGGATGAGTAGTGAAACATTTTGATCTCACACAAGAAAAGAAGTACAGTTGCCATGGCTCAACTTCCGGATAACCTCACCTGGATAACTGAGAATTTACTCAGACCTACAAGTTTTGCGAACGAATATGCTAATTGACTGAACTAGGATCAATTTCCGTTTGGAGTAAGAGCTCTTTGAAGGGCAAAGAAATGTATGGTGCTTTCCCTTTCCTTTCACAGTAGTAGTGGCACTACTGAAAGTTTGTGTCCTGGTCCAAAGTAGTTTTAGACATAACAAAATCTTGAACTGGAACCAGTTCTGCATTGATATCTGCTGCTGTTTTTCCACCCAGCAATGGTGTTATAAACGGCTAAGCAGCTATGCAGGTGTCAGAGTTGTAACTAGAGCAGGGCAGCTGGAACTTTGCCCCAGGGATGCCAAAAGTTAGAGGACACCACAGTCTATTGATGAACCTACTGGTGAATGTCTGGAAGGTAAACAGGACTTTCCTAGCTTGCCCCTCCCCCTTTATTTTTAAGTGTGACCTTTCTCTTTCTTTCACCTCCTTTTTTCTTGCTGGCTTCTTGTGACCTTGCCTTAAGGCAGATAGAGTGAGAGATGATTCTGCTTGCTCTGAGTGCCATAATTGATGGTTACAGCTCTGGCTAGGATATAATCTAGCAGCTGCATTTTGTACTGGAAATATTCCATCTCTTTCCTGGGCACATACAAGTGGAAAATGCCGTCTTGACAAAGAAGTTGCCTCGTCTTTTCTGATGGGTTGAAATGACCACTGGAGAAGGCTTAAACTCTGTTACCTTCGTTGTCATTCTGTTTCTAAAGAAATTGAGAGCCATGTATGAGAGAATCAAACATGGTATTGGTTTCTTCCCTATGAAGAGATTGTCAGATCAGATGGACGTAAACTACATTATATGAAGGTCATTCTCGGTCATCTTCAGACAATGAACTATTATTAAACCTCGTGCTGCCTGTGGACCACACAAATAGGCAAGTGGTGAAAAAGCTGAGGCCACTTGTATTCTCCAATGGTCTGTCTCTTCAATCCTTACTTCATTTCCCTCCGTCCTATCCTTTTCTTCCATTTCATTTTCCTGCTTCCTCCTTCCAACGAATGTCACGGAGGGGGGATTTCAGCTTTGTCCCTTCTTTCCCCCGCAACTCTTATGTTAATAACTCCTTGACCAAACTAACACAATGGATGGACGTGTATATTAGTTCAGCAGAGTCTTCTTTTCTTAGTGTCTTTCTCACCTGGTGGTGGGGTCCACTGTTCTGGTTTTTGTCCTCCACTTTGTATGGTCATGGACTTGGTCTGGGTGAACCTGGGACAACTCCAGGATGTTGTCAAGGGTGTTTATCTAGTGCTGTTTTGCTTGTCCCCTCGGTCAGGATCCACTGACCTCCAGGGTGAGACCCTTTTTGGCCTGAATTTCCTCATCAGTAGGCAAGACGTGCAGCAGAGTCCTCCAAGATATTTAGTATGCCAGAACTGCACATTCCAACTCATTTACATCACACTGTTCCAAGGGTCTTCTTCTCTGGAGTTGAGAAAATGACTTAGTATAAGGATGGTTACAATAAGTCTTAAACCAGAACTGAACACACTCTCTCCAAGATTGCAAGTTGCTACTGGTGTGACAGGGTTCTAGAAAGTCCAGTATTGTTAATAGGGTAACATTTATTCATTTATTCATTCATTCATTTGATTACTAAACCTGCAAACCATCTGGCCCATATGTGTTGGGGATCTTTGTTGGATTGGTGGTTGCAGATGATTTTTGGTTGCTTTAATGACAGAGACACCTCTTGTGTTATTATATGAAAAAACTATTTATTTAACTAGAAGGGAAGGGTACATGGGAGGTTTTCTAACTATAACTATTCTAACAGCCATTTTGCTAAGCCAGGAACATGCTTCTCTTCTCTAAGAATACAAGGCACACGCACTAACCAGACTTCTACCAGAACATTCCAAGTGGTGTGATTTCAACAACCAATTGGCTTCACTCTTCACAGTAAATCCAGCCCATAATACTCTACATTCACATTAACCCTGTAATGGCTGAAATGTAAACCTTGCTAAATATCCCAACAATATGTCACTCTGGGCAGTCTACAATATTATAAAATACAGTGACATAGAATAAATATCAAAATGATAATAGTTAATATTTATTTGGGTACATTTTCAAAGTGTTTCCACCAAACTGGTAAAATGCAAAGGCCATTTTCTTTTAGTGCTACAGTTCCCCTTTTCCCACCCAGAGTTCTGATGCCTTGAAAATTTTCGCACCCTATTGCTAATGCCCACCGTTGTAGTTTCACCATTGTCTGTCTGGAGTGGGAAAAGAAAGAGCAGAACTGAGCTCCAATATGTGCCAAAATGTGCCCCACCATGTCAAACTGCTTTAACTAACATTTCTGTTGGGCTAGGGGGTTGACCACTTCTTGATGCAGAGGAAACAACTTTATTTGGAGCATTGCAAACATTAGCGCCTACTGGATGAATCATATCTATTTGATGAGACTTGCAACTTGGATCAAAAGTGTTCAGAAGCTTCATTTGGTTCACAGTGTGCCAGCCAGACCAGCGGGAGATACCTGAACCATTAGTCCAGTCTTGTGCCTGTCAGGCTCTATGAAAGGTGGTGTTTCTGACCTAGAGATTTAATTAATCAGCCTGACACCAGAAGAACTCAAAGGCCACCTCTTTCTGTAAAAACTGCCTTATGTGTTGCCTTCAACAATGGAAAGCTTGTCATCTACCACACCATCTCAAGTATGTGCCAGTGTGAGAGGCGTTCTGTCACTGTAGTAATTAGGCAAGAAAGACTAATTTATAAATTATAGACTGCTTTCACTAGGGAGTGCTCTATGTCACCGTAGGTGCTTGAATTTTCTTGTGCAGCCTGACTTTTTAGTAAAACCTAGGGGCTATGTTTAAGTTGGTTTGTTGAATAATTGGCTGGTTTTCCTTTCTGTGTTGCTGTCTGTGGTGTTTTTGTTTAAAGTTGTGGTTACAGGTTGTTTTACTTAATGTTAGCCATGCAGTCAGAAAAGGAAAGGAAAGGTGTACATTTTTATATCAGTAAATGCCATAATAAGTCTTCCAATTGCCACTCTGTTGTGTTAAATCTCTGACAGTGCAGAATACAATTTTGATATCTACATTTTAAACAAGCAGTAAGACATTTCCTCTTTGAGGTTAACATGTCCAGATTTCTTTATTGGAGCTGAGACAGGTGTCAGACTTGATTCGCTCTCCATTTGTCCGTATAGACGTGCTGTCACGTAATGTGGAATGAGTGCATGTCTTCATCTGACGGGTGTTAGAGGATCTGTGAAACACCACTACTTAATAGCTCTTCCAAAGAGCAGATGAGCTTATGATCTGCTGGTAAAATCTAGAAGGCTGCTCAGTCAGGTGGGACCTCTTTCTCATTCTGAAATAGTAGAGTACACATACAATTTTCCATCTCCCCCATTGCCGTAGCCATGTTATCCTGAGCTAGCGTATTAGGCCAAATGAAAATGAAAATGAAAAATAAGACAAAAAACATTGCGACACATGAAAGACTGACTCCTGCTTTTTAATGTGAGCTATTGTGGACTAGCCCACTTCCTCAACACACTGAGGAATACAATAAGACCCCTTTATCCATGGGATCAGTCTAAGCCAGGCATGTCTAAAGTCAGGCCCTGGGGCCAAATCCAGCCTGTTTTCAAATTCTGAGTGGCCCGCAGCTTCTTCTCCCCAATGACTCAGCCTGTCACGCATCCCCGCCAGCTGGCCCCTCCCCATACTGGATGGAGATGTCAGCTTGCAGTTTTATGGTTTGCCTGCCCTCCCTGCCTCTGTCAGCTGCCCCAGCCACTCAGCCAGCATACCTGCTCCCCCCAGCCCCATTGCTGCAGCATCCTCCCCATCTCCTTGCATGTCCTAGAGGCTTGACCAATGTCCGGCCTGAGGGCCAAATGTGGCTAAATATTCGGCTCCCACAAATTTTCACCTCACCAAATCTGTCCTCCTTGCAAAAAGTTTGGACACCCCTGGTCTAAGCTGATGGTCTGAAAATGTTAAGAAAACCTCCTCTAGAGGGAGCCTAGATATAGCATTTGTTATAGAAATTCATTTCCATAAGGTCATTACCAGAACTGGTCTCTAGAGGGAGGCAGAGACCATGCTAGGTATAGCGTTCACTGTAATTGTGTTTACTATACTCCACATCTTTTAGCATCTGTGGGAGGGTTAGGAAGCAATCAACCATAGATACAGGGCTCCTATACTCTTCCTTGAAGTTGATGTGGAACCGAACTGGGAGCCAGTGTAGGGTGGCCAGCGCTGGGGATATATGGTCATATTTTCTAGTCCCAGTCAGCAATCTGGCCGCCATATTCTGGATCAGCTGGAGTTTCTGCATCAGCCTCAAGGGCAGCCCCACATAGAGAGTGTTGCAATAGTCCAATCTTGAGACTGCCAATGCATGGACTAGAGTGGTGAGAGCTCCTGTGTCCAGATAGCGGCACAGCTGATCAATCTGCTACAGATGGTAATGGGCGGATTGGACCACCAACGCTACCTGATTAATTATTCAGGCTACACATTGTCCTTCCCCCAGTGAACTCGGAAGGATGGAAGGCTGAGTGAACCATGAGCTGGCTACCTGGGCCATGGGCAGAATTTTTGCTTCAGTAGAGGAGCTTAACCATTGCACCATGAGGCTCACTATGCCACAAGACAAACTCCCTGTACTCCCTGTTTCCTCATCAGTTGCTGCATTTAGCCACTGTAAGTTAAGCAAACCTTACTGTAACACCAATAGGATTCCAGCCATTACTTTCAAATATTATTCTTTAGGTGCTCCAGCTGGTATGGAAGGCTGTAACTGTTTATCTGATAATAAACAAAATGTAGCATTTTCAAGCTCTTGTCTTTTACATAGTACCT
Organism: Phrynocephalus versicolor; assembly: GCA_023846285.1. Lineage (NCBI taxonomy): Eukaryota > Metazoa > Chordata > Lepidosauria > Squamata > Agamidae > Phrynocephalus > Phrynocephalus versicolor. Next base: position 67,947,289 of record JAHTLZ010000010.1, read on the forward strand.
AAAATGCAAAGGGCAACCAATGAGTGGGGGAATTTGGAGGGGAATATTGCCAGTCTGGATGTTACTACAGGAAGGACAGTGTCTAATTCGGAAGCCCTTGGGGATTATCCAAACACCTTCCTTTGTGGTGGCTGCATAATAAGAAACGAGGTGGCCCACAACAGTGGTCCTGAATGCACCAAAGGAATGGGTTGGCTTCCAAGCCAATGGGAGACAAGCTGACGTTGTCACATGATAGTGGGTAAAGAGAAAAGTAGTGACAATTGTGCTGACTTCAAAAGACATCAAGTTCTCCAGGAAACCATTTTAGGAACAGCTCAGTCAGGGTGTGGTAATAGAAAAGGCTGCATGTGGGGAGGGGGGGGCATCAGGATCATGTATGCCGTGCAGGCAAGAGCCCTCTTCTTTACCTTTTCATGAAAGAGGAGACACATTGAAGGAAGGAAATTTGGATGCATGCATTAAAGTGACCTCAAGAGAATACGAACTCATCCAAAGTGTCAGGAACATATTGCATGATTTGCCTCCAGCGGTTACTCTAGTCTGGATGACTAAACAGATATTATAACAACTCCCTCATGAGATAAGCAACACTGAAGATTTAGGAAGGCAACCACACAGCTGTAATCCCCCTGCCTCAGATAATTTAATTCTCCATTGACTGCAACTCGTCATACCTCCTATTATTTCCAAGTGTAGTTTTCCAAAGGATCAGTGTGAACCTCACATAATTGTATGTTTCTGATTTTGTTTTTGTATGGGATTTTCCCTGTTAGTATTGCCTGGGATAGTGTGTTTAAATATTTCATGAGAAAAGGGAGAGGAGGAGGGGAAGACGAGTTTTACTATGCCCTGTTTTATTCACGATAATGGGAGATGATGCTGAACAGACAACGTTCTTCAGTTACCACAACCCACACAACAGCACAGTGAAGGCTAGGTCATATGCTACATTACAACTTCACTGAATATTCAAGTTTTGGCTTGCATACCAAGCCTCTGAAGCGTCATTGTTCTTTTAAATAATTACGGGTGTGTGTGTTGGGGAAGAGGTTTTCCCGGGCTGGAAAATTTTTCCCTGTTCTCTCGCCAGGCCAGGTGCCTATTATGTGTTTGTCTAAATTTATATAGTCTCTCCCAGCCTGAAGGTAATGATAGGATAAGTGATGATGAGACACTCTAAAATGTTTGCATGAGAACAGAAACACAATTTTGTCTGTTTAAAATGCAGTTCCGAATGCATGCCTCTGCTGGTTTACGCAGTTTTAATGACCCTTAAGGTCACTCTTTTAAAAAACAACAACAACACCTGTATTTCCTCACTGTTGAAAGGGAGTCCCACAACTCAGGAAGAGCTACTAAGAATCAGGAGCCGACCCAAGGGATGTTCTTGCCTGGGTTGAAGAACACCCATGCCACATACAGAACCTGACTGATGTGGCAGTCAGCATCTACAGGTCAGCATCCTGCACCACCCTGGAAAGCAGCAAGCCAGCTGAAAGAGTGCAGTGCACGTTGCATGGCACGCAAGGCTTTGTCCTCCAATGGCATGCTTCCAGGTTGCGCCACCAGCAAACACTTCATTCTGCCCTCCCATGGTGTGTCTCTCTTGCAGTCCGAAATGTGAAAAGACCATTTCCAATCAGTCAGTCTTCGACTTACAGTAGGATATGGAAGAGGAAGCATTAGTTAAACCAGAGCAGAAGAACTTTGCTTCCTCCCTTGATTCTTCCCTTAGGTTGTCTTAATGAAAAAGCGGTCTAGAGCTGAACCTAGCAATGGGCAGGGCCAAATCCACACTCATGCACGCACGCACGCACGCACGCACGCACGCACGCACGCGCACGCACGCACGCACGCACGCATGCACACGCACGCACGCACGCACACACACACACACACCATTCACCTACTCTCTTTATGCACCATCAATGACAAGCATGACTTCATGCATAATTTCTCCCTCTCTCTCTTTTTCTCTTGACCTCCCACAACATTCCTTTCAGCTCATTGTTTTCTAGTGATTAGTTGAACATGTGGGAATGGGTTATTATGGTGAGGGAGGTGAGATTTATGTTGGGCTTATGCCTTGATCTCATCATTAACCCATATTAAGCAAATGCAGTAATGCACACGTATGACAAGTGAGAGTGTGATCAGGCAATTGCAAAGGAGTTTGCCTGATCACATCACAAAAGGGACACATCCTTTCTTACTAATCCTTATGCTGGTATGTTAGCAAGTAAGTGACATTTATTTGTTGACATACTGACATAGGTTTGATGCCATTCCTATGTCAGAATGCAGTCCTAAATGACTTGTGACCTCTTTGATCCTTTGATCATTGTTAGGATGCAACGTTTCTTAAATGCTATATGACACCTGGCCTGGTAGCTCAATGAGATGGAGTAACAGGGTAAAAAGGTTGGTTCTTCACTGGGCCTTTCTGGAGACTATATTACTGGTAGTAGTGGGATAGGTCACTAGGAAAAGAGGAAGGCCGCATGTGAGATCGGTTGATTCAAGGAAAGAAGCCGCATCCATTCATTTGCAAGATTCGAGCAGAACTTAACGGAAAGGACAACATTGCTAGAAAGGGGGTCAGGAGAAAGGGAGAACCACCTAATATGAGACGTTGGTGTCCAGGATCTGAGCAAAGCTGTTAATGATATGACATTTGGGAGGTCAGCAACACACATACTAGTCACTACCACACATCAGAAGTGAGTTCATGGCACGTAGGATCTTCAGAGTCCCCCCCTCCACCCTTTAATTAGAGAACAGGTAACTCCAAGTAAGACCATCCCCAGCCAAACAGCAAAGTGTAATAATTTTGCAGCTTAAACAAGTGAGCTTACGAACAGGTATTCCCTATTGCTTCAAATATATATTTTGAAATACTTTTAGAACCAGATCCAGAATATCTTTTTAATGGCTCCTTGGCCACGTAGGAGTTAAAAATTCTCCTCCTAAGAGTCATTTAATTTGGTTCAACTTCTGACTGACATGGTCAAAATTTCAGACCACCCTTTGTGGCTGGCTCACAAGCTGCAATAATTTTTTTTCTGACCATGGAATCTCTCTCTCTCTCTCTCTCTCTCTCTCTCTCTGTTTATATGCCACCCACTACCCAAGGGTCTCTGAGCGGTTTACAACAATTAAAATTGACAGGTTAAAAATAATTAAAAACATCAAAATACAATGCACCAAAATTGCTATCCAGACCCACAATCTATGTTATAGCAGTTTAAAAACTTCTGGATCAGGAAGGCTTTTACCTGGCACTGAAATGTCATCACTGTCGGCACCAGGAGGATCTCACTCGGGAGGGTGTCTCATAGTCTGGGAGCAGCTGCCGAAAAATATTCACACTGGTAAACTTGCCCTGTGCAGTTTATAAGAAAGTTACACTGTTTGCCTTTTTGAAACAGCTTTTTTGAACAGCATTTTACCCTTTGCAGCTTGGATTCCTTCCAAATTAAAAAAAATGGCCATTCTCTTCCAATATAAGAAAGATTGGTCTTTTTAATTTATTTGATCTGTTTTAAAACTGCGGACAAAAAAGGTCATTTGTTTCTGTATGGGGCGGAAGGGGCAATTTTTACATCGAAAAAATCATAATATGAAAACCGCTTGCCCAGATTTGGCACAGAGCAAGAACAGACTGATTGCTATATCTGTGCCAAATTTGGTGCTGATCCAAAGTTCAGTTTCAAAGTTATATGCAGTATAAAAGGATACCCCCTTTTTAGTTGCCTTGTGGAATGCTCATTTGTTCTGTTGCATAGTATCTACTACTGCACTTCAGTGCAGCAGTAATCCAGTTGAGAGGTGCTATAAAAATAGTTGCATACTCTTCACCCGTAGTCTATATATGTTGCCCCTGGGATAGATTAAAAATACATATTTTTAAATCTTTGGTCAGCCCCCATATGGGTCCAAGCTAGATTTAGAGAACTGCATGTCATATGCAGCTTGGTGATATCTTTGGTACAAGAAGCACACTTGTTTCCTAAAAGGCCTCCAGTTTCTTCTGCATCTAGGGCAAACAGTGTCTGGAGGGCCTTAGTCAGACCTTTAACAAAGCGGTTTTAGGGCTTTCTTTGAGCTGTGCTGAAAAGAGGGGCTTGTGCTTTGGAACAGCTCAAGCGTTTGAGTGGTACTGTCAAGGTCTAGCAGGGAGGTGCACACCCGTGACAGCAAGGACTCAGTGTGAAAATGCTGGATCCTTTCTGAAAGAGGTGATTGCCAAATGCTGCCTTTTTCATTGGCCAGGTGCTTAGTTTATGGATGGCTTCCCTGGATATGCAACCACAAGTGAGTTGGCTCCCTGGGGCAAGGTCCATTTGGTGACTTTAAGTGCAGTCTCTTGTCAGGACTGATTTCTCCCACATACGTACATTTTCCAGGTTTGCATGTCTTCTGTCAGTGGCTCCACTCTCCGAGGGAAAGAATGTCAACTTCCTACATTCCTCCATTTGACTGTTACTAAAAATCTGTCTCTGATGGTTCTCAGAAGCCTGCTTGATGAGGAAGGGTTTTTGACAACTCCAGCCTCTCTGGAGCTCTTACCTTGTCGGTCCTCTCCTTCTTTTAGGCCTCTCCTTCTCAAATAACAAGACCTTTTATTCCAGGTGGCACCAGTTATCATCCTCTTATGCCCCCGTGTACCCAACAGAGATGTGTAGCAAACTCTTTCCCCTTCAGAAAACCCAGGCAAATAAGACCCACATAGTTTAGGAGATTAACATTTTTCTCTAGAGATCTGAAATCTCTGAGGATGAAGGCTTGTATTAAGCTCATGCCAAAGTGAGTAGTAGCAAAAGGCATATGATTTGAGGGGCTGGTGATTTATGCCTGTTGCAAAGCCATCAAGGCTGTTCCTAGCTCATGGATAGAACATTCATGGCAGTCCCCCTTCCCCATGACTATTAGTGGGTATAAAAAGGTAAGGATACCCCTGCACATGTGTACTAGTTGTTTCCGACTCTAGAGACAGTTCTCATCTCCATATTCAAGCTGAAGAGCCAGTGTTGTGCAAGTCCGTGGTCATGTGTCCAGCATGGCTGCAAGGAAATACTGTTTTACCTTCCCGCTTGTTACGGCGGTACCTATTTATCTACTTGCATTTACATGCTTTCAAACTGCTAGGTTGTCAGGAGCTGGGGCTATCAGCGGGAGCTCGCTGCGCTGCGTCACACCTGGGATTCGAACCGCTGAGCTGCCGACTTTGCAGCTGACAGTTTAAGTGCTCTAACCTGCCAAGCAGCCATGCCTCCATTAGTGGGTATAACGTCAGACAAAGCAAACTTTGCACCTAAGGTATGATTAAACCACACAAGAGAATGGGCTGAGTTTTTATTGTGCTCCATTAAAACAAAACACTGAACAGTAGCAGAATATACTAACAAACGAAGAATTTAAATTCAGCACAAAACCTAACATTCATAAATGTGGTTGGCATCTTCCGTATACTCCAGTCGTTAGTTCACTGGAATAACACAATTCTCAACCACCCCAGAATTTTAAATATTCCAAATACGTTGTCAGAGGGTCAAATCATACATTCAGGCAAATGTGTATCATTTGTTCTTCTTCTAACCTTATTGCAGCCATTGTTAAGCTGGAATTATAGCAAGGAAAAAAACCAAAACTGTATTTGTTGCAAATCTTTCCATTTCAGGTGGACTGAAAAGACAAAAGGGAAATCCAACAAACACCAACACCTAATAAGTACAGTATTTTCCCATGTATAAGAGTAATTTTTTTCTAAAATTGTTAGGCAAAAAATTGAGGGTTGCCTTAAACAAGGAAGCAAGCTGAGGAGAGAACTGCACAGTTGCTAAACTGTAATTTTGGGTTGGAAAAGTAGGAGTCGTCTTATACTTGGGGGTATCTTATAGACAGAAAAATACAGTCGATGCTTAAAGTCCCAATGAAATATGAAGAAAGAGAACCCAAACGTGCTATAAAAATACACAGGAAAAATGGCCTACATTTCATACCGCTAAGATACGGAAAGCGCTGCCTAGATGCCCTAAGCACATCCGATCTCGCCTGATTTCGGAAGCTAAGCAGGGTCGGCCCTGGTTAGTACTTGGATGGGAGACCACCAGGGAATACCAGGTGCTGTAGGCGTCTGGAGTAGGAACCGGCAAACCGCTCCAGTATCCCTGCCAAGAAAACTCCATGGACATGGGGTCACAAAGAGTCGGTCATGACTGTAACGACGCAACACACACACACAAAATACGGAAATGAATTTGGGGAGACATATTTAGGGGGAAAAGACCAGGATCATGAAGAGAACAAATGGTTCAGTTTTCCAAAGAAGAACTTAGTGCCTTGTTGAGTGTAGGAATTTCCATGTTGCAGTTTGCTTGGTGGGAACTTAGATGGGCTGTTGGTAGTATATATTAGCCACATGAAAATCTAGGTGGAAACTCTGTCGAAGGCCCTGTGTGGGCAGTCAACTTTCTAAAGAGTACAATTATATAAAAATTTGATTCATGCATTCGATATATCTTCTTCAGTTTGAATGAAAATGTTCTGAAGGAATGAAAAACAAGTGAGCATAGCCCTTCACCAAGTTGCTACCTAATAAAAGAACACTCGAGTGAAATGTTTGCAAAGTGTGGCAATGAACAGTAATCATCATTCATTCATTCACTCAGTATAATAAAAGTGCTCAGAGTGAACTATGAAGTGGAGATTCATGGGGACTTTGGAATTTTTGGACGGATTTAGCATGTAGATCACATCTGGCTGACTATAATCCCAGTATATATGGAGCACAAATAATTATAGAATTTTACAAGTTAAGGTTTCCACACCAATATTGTTTTGATTGGCAAATGAACTCTAAACCTTTCTTCTTAACAGCTTTATTTTGGGTGTCCTCTACCAAGCAGAAACCTAATCTTTTACTAGTAGCGTAAAAGGGACCCTAGGCGAGTAGTTAGGTCAGATGAAAAGTTGTACTTATTGTTGATTTTTTAATTAGATTTCCATGGCAAGAACAGATTCCACAACTTAAACTCTTCACCATTAAACTCTGAAATTCCATGTCTGCTTCAGAAAGAGAACTGTTTCTATCTGGCTTTCTATTCATATTGACCGTATCAATGCTCTTTTAAACCAATTGGAAAGGTTCCAGGAGTTCTCCCCTAAGCAGCTGAAACCTCCAAACCAAGGGCAGAATCAGCTGAGAAGAGCTGGGTGGCTGGTGAGAGACCTCCAGACCTCCATGAGACTTTTACAAAGTGAATTAAATCCACACAATTCTCATCTTCCCTTGAGCAAATAAAGAACAGCACCGAAAAATCTGCTTTAATTGTGCATAAAACTGTATGTGTGTGTGTGTGAGAGAGAGAGAGAGAGAGAGAGAGAGTAAGAGAGAGAGAGAGAGAGAGAAGCAGAAACATTCTTTGTGAAACTGAAGTACATGTACATTGGGATGGCAGCAGCAGAAATAAATATACAGTGTAGCTGTGGCAGTTTTCACCCCCACATACCTGTGTTTAGAAATAAAGAACAAATATGATGTAAACAACTGGAGTCTTGGGTTCTAAACAGGAAGGGTAGACTCTCAAAATCCTCATTCAGCCATGAAACATTCTTCTCTTCATGCTTTTGGGCAAGTCACAATAATCGAATTCCCACCTACTTCACAGGTTGTTGTAAGTAGAGATGGGCACGACTTAGCGGAATTCCCGTTTCCGTTTCCGTTACTCGTTTCCGTTACGCAACGGAAACGGTAACGGGAATTACTCCGCCAGAACTCGAACTCGAACCGACTAAAGAATAATTGGGTCTGATTTGTCGTTGTCGTTCCTGGCATCGCGCAATTGCGCGATGCCAAGCGGCACAGGAAAATAGTTTTTAAAAGTTAAAAAAAAAAACCGATTCCCAGCCCTAAAAGCAGGCGAAAACTGTCTGAGGGCACCTACCAGGCCAGAAGGGTGTTTTATTTCGGGGGGGGGGAGGTTCCCCGCCCCCCCTCTCCTTGGCTAGTGCTACTGCTGCGCTGCTGGTACCAGGTGGGGGGGGCATCGTCTCGTCTGCCTTTGCCATGCGGTGTGTGGGCGGGGGGATCCAAAATGGCGACAGCAATATTTTTTTAAAATCGTGGTCCAAAACCCCACCAAAGCACCACAAAAACATGCGAAAATTAGCTATTTTAAATGCTTGAATTTTTACAGTAGCAGCAGTGGGTTTTTCTTGCAACAAAACGTCTCCGTTGATTTTATTTTATTTTATTTATTTTATTTTATTTTATTTTATTTTTTTACACCTGCGCATTCGCAATGATGGGCTCGCCCATGGGAGTGGACCATGCAAATTTTCCACCAATCGCATGGCCACTTGGCCAGGTTGACCACAGAGACTTCTGGGATGTGCCAATCGGGCATAAACACAGCCCACTAACCGTAGCCCGAACCCGAACCCTAACCCTAACCCTAACCCATATGCCAGTACACTGTCCTTCTAAGTGGGTCAGAGAGGCACCCAGAGGTGCACCCCAATACTCACCCTAACCTCACCCGTAACTAGCCTAACCCTAGCCCTTGCACTAACCCATCTTAACCCTAAGCCAGATCTACTTGCATTGCACTACACGCAAGTACGTTTCCCTTGGAGCGGGTGCAAAGAGTCTGCCAGTCCGTCACTTGTGGCTCTGGCTGACTCTTGCAGCAGCATTTGTGTGCCATGCAAACCATGCCCTGACTGTGTCTCACTGACTGTTGCAGGGAAGGCACCCCAAAAAGAGGGGTGCCTCTGTCAGTCTGCTGTGTCTGCAATATGCATATCCATAGCATATGGCTATGCATGCCCTTTTGTAGCAGCGCTGGTGGGTGAGGATAGGAGGCACCCACCACAGAGAGGTGCCTCCAGGAGCCCGCTACCCCCCCAAAACCAGTACTAATGACTAACGAAAAAAACGAAAAACAAAATGACTAATTTTTGCGAATTTTCACGAAAAACGGAAACGAGTTGAAACGGACCCGTCCTGAAAAACGACAACTCGAAAAAAAAAAATTTCCAAGTCGTGCCCATATCTAGTTGTAAGAATAAAATGTAGATGGCAGTGAAACTTGCGTATCATCCAAACTTCTTGGGGAAGAAGAACTTGGAAACAGAAACGGGCACAAAGCCTGGCTCAGCTGTTTGGTTTGGTTTGGTTGCACAATGGGTTTGCCCTGCCTTTCTGGTGGGCACCCAACAGTTCTGCTTCCCAGCCCTGCCTCGTCGTGTGTGTGTGTGTGTGTGTGTGTGTGTGTGTGTGTGTGTGTGTGTGTGGAGGTTGAACAATCAGATTACTGGAACTTGAAGAATTACACCTTCTCCTGAGACCCCCCCTTTTAAAAAAAGCTTAGAATTATTTTAAACAATAAAAGACCTCTTGTACCCTTTTGTGGTCAAGATTTATCTTTTCAGTATCCTTAAACATATTGCAGGGAGGAGGACCCCAAATATAGCAAAACTGCCTCCATGCTTCCTTGAGGACAGGGGGCTGTTTTAAAAAACCAAAACCAACACAAAACAAAACCCATTTTTTGAAAAATGGAATTAGAGAGTGGAAGTTTTCAGGAGGCATTTGCTGTAGGGCTTTCAGACACTTCAAAGTGAATCGGGTTTAACAGGGTCCCTGACTGTTCAGAAGTGGTCTTATCCATTTTCAGTCCCACAGGAGACCTTCCAGCTTCAGAGGAGGCTGGGAGTGTTCATAAAATCATGGAATGATTGAGTTGGAAGGGACCTACATATTAAGGCCTTTGAGCCTACTGCCGTCCTCAGTGCAGGAATCCAAATCAATGCAACAATGACAGATGGTTGTCCCTTCTCCCTTTCAGTTTGCTAATGGTTCCTATTCAGGCAAAAACTCTGGGAGCTTCAGGTTCTTCCAAATGTATGTGGAATTCTGACTGAGCTATAAGATCAACAACATATTGATTCACAAGAAGGAGAAAAAGCAACTCCTCAAAATACACACAAACACAGCATTGCTGGAAAGATGCTTATTAGCCACAAAATGTCACCTTCTTTAAGGCCAAGTCATAGCTGCGAGCAGAATGGGTTGGTAGCGCTGGAGGAATACATGAGTCCTGTGGTTGTGTTTTCTCACTTTTCATTCCTGCTTTCCAGCCACTTAACAAAGCATTCTTGTTTTCAATTTCTGTTCTTTGCTGGGACAAGCACGAAAAAGGTTAAAACAATAGTTTTTTTTGTGAGCATTGAAATATAGATCCTTTATCATTCCCTTGGCCTTCCACAATGAATAGAGTTGGTGTTTATTTCATTTATAGCTCAGCCTGCAGAGACAGTAGTGTGAGGTACCTAAGCCAGCAAGAATCTGTAAAAGTGGAACTATACACATTTTGCTGGCTGATGGCTACAAGGACTAGGGGAAAGAAATAGCTGAGAAGCTAGAATTCTCCTCTAGAGATCTCGTTCCATTTTCAAGCTTATGTGGTAGTGAAGTTTTTATTATCTCCATGAAAATAAAGTAAATGGAAATTGAGTTATTATTACACTATCGCTGTTGCTGGTCCACACAATTATGTCATTTGCTTGGTTCTCTGTGAGCAATTAGACTCTGTTTTCCCTTCAACAATCTATAATGGAAAAACAGAGTTTATTGTGACTGTTAAGTTGCTATCTGCTGCCAGAGCACTTATGACTTCATGGTGGTCCCGTGAATATGAGTACTCCCCCCCCCCATGTCTTATGCAATCTCAAGACCACAATTTCACTTAAATCAATCCATTTTATATTTGGTCTTCCTCTTTTCTTGCTGCCATCAACTCTTCTCACTGCTAATGTCTTTTCTAATGAGTCTTGACTTCTCACAATGAATTCCAAGCACAATATTTTCAGTGTCATCATTTCTACTTCTAGAGAGACATCTGGGTTGGTTTGTTCCAGAACCCACTTGTTTCTTTCTGGGCATGATTCAAAGTGATGGGTTTTTTAAAAACCTATACAGCCCTAAATGGCCTGGACCCAAGCTATTTCGAGAATAGCATCTCCCTGTGTGAGCCTGCTCAAGTTTTAAAATAATCAGGGAACACCTTCTCAGTCCTGCTACATTCACAGGTGCATTTGTTGGTGACATGGGAGAGGACTTTCTCTTTTGCTGCTCCCAGACTTTGGAACTCTGCCCCACAGGAGGCTAGTCTGACCCCAT
>JAHTLZ010000010.1:67958486-67998950 GCA_023846285.1 Phrynocephalus versicolor
TGTGTTTCAGGATTGTATTCATTTGATCCATTTTAGTTCACTATTGTTAGCTTAATTGTTATCTTTTAATTGTTGCAAGCTGCCTTGGGTCCATTTTAAGTAGAAATGTTGGGTATACATACATACATACATACATACATACATACATACATACATACATACATACATACATACATACATACATACATACATACATACATGTCTGGCAGTCCACAGTTTCAGTAAAGCTCTCCTCCAGCACAATACTTCACTATGGTACCAGAACACAAAACAGCAGCACAGTTTTCAGTGGCCATTGCTACTATGGATTACTCTTGTTTATACCAATAACCATTCTTCATCTTCTTTAACGTCATTGTTGCGGATGCCAACTGCTTCTTTATTCTTCAGGTGACAGCACTTTGTTTCAGAAACCAACTGCCGAGTCACCTCAGCAGATGACTGCATTTCATCTTATGCTGGAAGCTAAGCAGGGTTCAGCCTGCTTACGGATTAGATGGGAGGTCACTGGAGTTCTCTAGCCAGGCTAGGGTGTTGGAGACTGCAGAGATTTCAGAATTTAGGATTGCCAGTCAGGGTTAACTTTCTTTCTCCAAAGGTGGACATGAAAGAAGAAAAGCAAACAACAACCCCCAGCTCCACTCCAAAATGGAAGAAGTGACTGGTCCAGAAAAAACTCTACTAAGTAAAATTAGTAGCAAGAAGTAAAATAATAGGGCGTGCCCCCTCCTGGAGAAACTCATGGCTAGGTCATGCAAAAATGGGTTTTCTCCAACACTTGGGAGAGCAATTGATTTTTTCAGTAACTGTATATTGTTGCAAAGCTGCCTAGATGCCCTGAGCACATCTGATCTCACCTGATCTCAGAAGCTAAGCAAGGTTGGGCCTGGCTAGTTCTTGGATGGGCGACCACCAAGGAATACCAGGTGCCGTAGGCGCCTGGAGTAGGAACTGGCAAGCCACTCCAGTATTCCTGCCAAGAAAACTCCATGGACATGGGATCATGAAGAGTCGGTCACGACTGTAACGACACAACAACAAATATTGTTGCAAAGTGTCTCTGTTATAAAGCAAAGTAGTTGTGGGTGCTACAATCATGGGTGAGCCATTGGAGAGCCACTTGTTTTACGAAGGATGTGCTCCTAGTTTGTTGATATACAGACTGATCCAGCTGCCTGCATTTATGGACTGTCCTTATAGACCTTGTTTTGTTGGGAAAATGAGCAAAAGGGAAGATTCTCTCTTCCAGGTGAATGGTCAGAGGGTACAGGGAACCCCCAAGAGTGATCCCAGGTAAAAAGTTCTTTATCATTAAAAAGGGAGACCTGGGATAAGATCCCTTCTTATGGGACCGGGGTGGGGAGGAGAACAGTAGCAAGGGGCAGGCAATGTAGGCTGTGCTAAATTATTTTAATGCCTTTTCAGGACAGCATATACACCAAATGATGCAATATTGGATTTTATTCCTCATATGTATTTCTTAAAAAGAAAAAACAGAGCGATGAGAAGCTGTATTTTAGTGGCTGAGATCCTGCTGCTTAGTGTAGTCAATCACACAACTAGAGCAGACACACTTGAATCAGTGGAACCTACAGAGGCATGTACTGACCAGAGTTCCACTGATCAATGGAGCTACTCTACTGCAATTCACCACACTAAGCAATGGGATTTAAGCCACTAATTCCACAGTGGCTCTCCATTGCCAATGCAAATTCATGTTTTACGTTTGTCTATGTAGAAGATGTGGGGGGTTGCCCTATGAAATTGAACATAAGAACATAAGAAGAGCCATGCTGAATCAGGCCAAAGGCCCATCTAGTCCAGCTTCCTGTATCTCACAGTGGCCCCACCAAATGCCTCTGGGAGCACACAAGACTAGATATCTGTTTCCTGATACCACTCCCCTGCATCTGGCCCTTGAAGTACCCTGGTTTTAAGCCTGGAGATTACACATCTCCATCGTGGTTTGTAAACTGTGATGGACTTTTCCTCCAGGAATCTGTCCAATCCCCTTTTGAAGGCATCCAGGCTAGATGCCATCACCACAGCTTGTGACACGGAGTTCCACAGACTAACAACATGCTGGGTTAAAAAATATTTTCTTTTGTCTGTTCTCACTATCCCAAGCCTCAGTTTGAGTGTATGTCCCCGAGTTCTGGTATTTTGTGAGAGGGAGAAGAGTGTCTCTCTATCCACTTGACTCATGCATGTCCTGCATTATTTTGTTTCAATCATCTCCCCCCCCTCAGGAGTCTTTTTTCCAAACTAAAGAGCCCCAAATGTTTTAGCCTTTCCTCATAAGGGAGGTCCCCCAGCCCAGTAATCATTCTAGTTGCTCTCTTTTGCACCTTTTCCAGTTCCACTTGCCAGGAGGCCGAACATTATTCTGTCAGTGGTGGTGACTGTACGCAAAAATTCAGTGAGAGATGATTGGGTCTGAGCATCATTCTCCCACAGAATGCATGCATCAGGCTACAGCTACTTAATTTGTACCCACAGACTGTATTAGTCAGGAATGACTCCGTCCTTCAGTGGAAAAGGGTTGCCCGGAATCTTTAAGGAACTGCAGCAATGGAGTGGAGGCACAAAAGTGCACTGAACCAGGGCCACTAGTCGAGAGGGATGTTTTTTCTCATGCCTCAAGGCTTTTGAGCTCCGCTATTTCCTGCAGTAAAAGGGATACCTTGCCAGAGGCAATGGCATCCCACTGCAAATGGAATATATTATTACAGAGGAGATACAGAAGCGGAGCAGCTGTTTGAGAGAGTACTTCTTCTCCCCACCACCACCACCACCACCGCTGTGACTGAACTATATGGAAATGTTGATAAACTGTGCAAGGTCCATCTCTGTGCTAGCTTGTAACTTCTGTGAATTAAATTATCCACTCTTGATAACGGCTCAGTATTAAAATATTGGTCCAGTGATTCCTTTCCTGCCTTACACCTCTGCTCATCTAATGCTTCAGACAATTCTGTGAATAAGCAAAAAGTGAAACTAATGAACAATTAAGTGCTGTCAAGTTAATTCTGACTCATGGTGACCCTTCCGAGGATTTTCTAGGTATGGGGTACTCAGAAATGATATACCTGCTCCCTCCTCCCTATGATGCTGAAAGGAGGGGGCAGGTACATCATTTCTGAGTACCCCACACCTTGCAACATGCCCAAGGCCACATAGGTGGCAAAACACATACCGTATATACTCGAGTATAAGTCAACCCGAGTATAAGCCGGGACCCCTAATTTAACCCCCCAAAACTGGGAAAATTTATTGACTCAAGTATAAGCCTAGGGTGGGAAATGCAGCAGGGCCTGGCAACTCCTCCTTTGTGAGCTGGGTGTGTGTTAGAGATGGGCACGACTCAAAAAAACAATTTTTCGTTTTTCGTTTGTCATTTTGGGGGTCCGTTTCGGTTTGTTTTCATTTTTCGGGGGGTTTTTGCGCATTTTTCGTTTTCGTTTTCATTACGAAATGAAACGGAAAAAACAAAACAAAAATGAAAATTTTTCGTTTTCCTTAGCATTCTTTTCATTGGAATGTGCCTGCCATAACGAAAATGAAAAACAGGGCAAAATTTTTCGTTTCGTTTTCGTTTTCTTTTCTGGAAAATTTTCGTTTTCATTGCATAACGGAAACGAAAAACGAAAATGAAAACGAAAATTTCGCTGAGTCGTGCCCATCTCTAGTGTGTGTGTGATGTTTAAAATGACTTTTAGGCACCGAAGCAAGTGCTTGAGTTGGTGGCTAAACGTCATTTTAAACATTGTTTTAAAATCACCTTTTAAAAAGTCATTTTAAACATGGGGGGTCAGGAGAAGTGGCACACAATGTTTAAAATGACTTCTGGCCACTGACCCAAACTTGCCTCAGTGGCTAAAAGTATTGACCCGCATATAAGCCGAGGACCCCTTTTTTCAGCCCAAAATTAGGGCTGAAAAACTAGGCTTATACTCGAGTACATACAGTAAACCTGCCAGGCACACATGATCTCAGCTTCTCCTCTCCCCACACCAGGACACATTCTGGGGATTCAAATTCCTGGATAATATCAACACTTCTGTTCAAAAATGTCAGCATGCAATCTGACACTTCCTACATTTTCCAAATGTTGCTCTTAACACTGCACTTTGAGAGGTTTTTTTAAACACACACACACACACACACACACACACACACACACACAGAGAGAGAGAGAGAGAGAGAGAGAGAGAGAGAGAGAAACCACATTTTATTTTAGGTGATTATTCATTGCACAATGTTCGAGAACAAGGCAAAAAAACCCAATCCCCATGGCTTTTACAGAGAACAAAACACACACACACACAAACCAAGACCTCTACCTTTGTAAGGAGCAATTAAATGTCTACCAAATGTGTGTGAACTTGATTCCTCCATAACTATCAGCATGGGAAGTGTGAAAAAAATAGGGGAGAGGAGAAGAATGGAGATCCCAAAACCGGGCTGGATGTAGCTGTGACATTTGACACATTTGCCAAATTGGAAACTTTTAAACCTTGCTTTTTCCCTCAACTTTCTAGATATGGTATAACCCATAATTGGGCATGCTGAATCCATCACAGTCTTGCTTCAACTATTTTCTTTGATAACGCGCCACATCCAGGAATACTGGAATCTTTAATAGCACCCCACTCCCAATGAATTGCAATCAACATGGAAAGCAGCACCAGAATATGGAAATTAGTTGACTGCTATGGAATCATACAGAAGGGTTTATTAGTACATCCTTAGGAAGGAGCCTATTTTTGAGTCGAGTCACATACAGGCACGGGTATGTTATGTGTGTAAGAAAGGACTGAGCTGCGTCTCTGAGAGTTTGCTCTGTGCTCTGTGCTCTGTGTTTGAACTACACATCACAGTCCAGTGACTGACAGCCACAAAGATATTAGTAACTGTCCATGGGAAAAAGAAAAGAAACGAGGGAAATGGGGGGAGGGAAGAGCTCATATTGATTTGATTCAATCAATACCTTGAAAAGTTGTTTACCTAGATCTGTAAAGAAGATTTTGTACAGCTTAAAGCAGTGCTGGGCAGCATTTCACAGCTTAATAATTATTCCTCACATATATTGGAAAGGGGGAGGCTTAAATCTGAAATATAAATGATACTTACACAAGATCCATTACTCAAACCAAAGAAGCTCTCAGGAATTTATAAGATACAGTTTAGCCGCTGAGGCAGTAACTAAGCTCAGTATTTTTCTAGATGAATGAAGTGCCATTATTCCATCTAAAGCAGTGGTTCTCAACCTTCCTAATGCCTCGACCCTTTAATACAGTTCCTCATGTTGGGGTGACCCCCTTGCCCTGCTTGGAAGAGGCCACAAGCCCCTGCAAGTGCCATAGAGAACTTCCTTCTACAGGCACCCTCAGCCAATCGCAGCTTCTGGTGCCATTGACTGACATCCCCTCCAACCTATCAAACTGTAACTCACTCTTTCCCCCCTTCCTCCCCCCTCCTCTAGACCCAAGCTGGTTGTGCCTTTTTCTTCATTGGCTCATGGCAACCCCTGTGAAATGGTCGTTCCACGCCCAAAGGGGTCCCACCCCCAGGTTGGGAACCATTGGTCTAAAGGCTGAAATATAGGATGGCTCTCAAGCTTTGATTGAAACTTGCGGTCAGTTGCAAGAGAGGCCCAAAAAGGAGAAACCAAGAATGAGGCTTTCTCAATGGGAGCGCTTCCCCCTGCCTTTGGAATATTTTACCTTCAGAAATTTACCTGTCCCCCATCCTTGGAATATTTAAACAATTTCTTAAAACCTGATTATTCAGGCAGGCCTTCCCAGAGTCTGAGACATAACTGCATGTTTCAGTCTTGGCTACCGCCCTTGATTTAAATTGTTTTAAATCTTTTTATATTGCTTTCATTGTATTTCATTTTATTTGATTGGTTTTGTTCATTAGTCATTGTCTTGTTGTTTTGTGGTTCACACTGTTGTGAACAGCCCAGAGTGGCCTTGCTGCCAGATGGATGGTATATAAATCCAATCAATCAATCAATCAATCAATCAATCAATCAATCAATCAATCAGTCAATCAATCAATCAATCAATCTCATCCTAAGACATGTCACATTAGAATTCAAGGATTCATATCAAACATATATCTCCTAGGTGTGTTAACTACAAACCCCCACAATATCATAACCCGGGGGTGTCCAAACTTTTTGCAAGGAGGGCCAGATTTGGCGAGGTGAAAATGTGTGGGTGCCGACCATTCAGCCACATTTGGCCCCCAGGCCAGACTTTGGCCAAATCTCTATAACATGCAAGGAGGAAGGGAGGATGCTGCAGCAACAGAGCCGGGGGCGGGTAGGCGGCTGGGTGGTGGTGGACAGAGGCAGGGAGGGCAGGCAAAACATAAAACTGCAAGCTGATGCCTTCATCTGGTATGGGGAAGGACCAGCTGGCGGGGATGCATGACAGGCTGAGCCGGTGAGGAGAAGAGGCCGCCGGCCACTCTAAATTTGTAAACGGGCCGCATTTGGCCCCCTGGCCTGACTTTGGAGATGCAAGTCATAACCTCTCCAAACCTACGCCGAGCCTAACAGCAACCATGCTTGTTATGCAGTCACCTGTCCCACCCCAATTCTTAGTTTTTGGCTATTACCCTAACAGGGAAACTGATACCTATAGCCACAGCTATCTCAGTACAGAAATCCTGGCCTTCTATTAATACTTCATTAAGATAAAGTTTATTTTATGATGAGTTAATCATAGGCTGGAGATCTGTGCCTTCAAGGCAAATTAAAGATCACTTATGCTTGTGGAGCCTCACTGACTTTGACAGGAGCACACTATGTTCCAGAGTTTTTGAGTCCCAAAGGCACTATTTAATTCATGTTAGTGGAACCATTTTTGAACATTTCCCCTTCTACCTGCCTTCAAACATGTTTCACACCATTTCCAAGGGTGACTCAAACCACAGAAACAGAATGCTGAGGGATACTGGAAACTAATGGAGGAATATGGGAAAACAAACCATTTATGTTGCATTCATGAAAGGATCATTGTGATCCAAGCCAAAATTCAGTAGGTAAAATTGTAAATAGACCCTATGGCTTCTAGAACAGGAAAAAGACTACTGAAATGTCCAAGGTCTAAATTCAGCTGTTACTCTCAAAACAGCGATCTTCTCTGTCTAATACGTGTACATCCTCATCTTCGAATGAGTGCCATTAGTCCTTCAAGTGGAGGTGTACTGCTGGTTCTGGTCCTGAGTTGTTACCCCCTCCTATGAGCGGGAGGTCTGCACACTCCTCACTGCATCGGACTACATATACTGTATTGTTCCTTTTGAGTTTTCGTGTTGGGTCTTTTGGGTGGACAAGTCTCTGCCTTTGTGTGTTTGTGGGTTTGAAGTAAACAGGGATGTGGTGTTTGCCAAATATCTTGGAGCTAGATATTCTTGGTCAGCCCAACCTGCCCCACAGGTTTATTATGAGGGTAAAATTAAAGGCATAGAGCAGTGGGGGAAATAATCTACAACATTGTCCTGAGTTGCTTGAAGAGAAGGTGGGATTTTGTTTTTTAAAAAATGTTATCAATTACAGTAAACAAATGAACAAACAATGCCAGGATTGCCACCAAGTTCTACTAAGGGTAAATCTCAGAGGTAAATTTGGAGATTTATGCCTGCAGAAAACTTCTGAGGAATTTTGGAAAGACTAACAATATTTCTCAAGGGATCTTCAGTTCATCATCAGCACAGTTTTTTTTTTTGAATTTGTATTAGGAAGCTCCGTGTTTGTTTTTTTTTTTGCTTTGTTCCTTACCTTTCATTCCTACGAAAAAACAAGTTAATTTCTCCCACTTTGCATCTTAAGCTTATCTTTAGTTACTCTTTTCAGCAACAGAGATATTTTAAAGTAAAACTTGATTGTGTTTGTACACCTTTTCCCACCTAAGGAGAAATGTATCTGAATTGATTTACATATTTATTGAAGTATATGTTCCTAGAATGGCAAAATTGAGATGCTGTATCTCGTTTTCAGCATACTCCTGCTGACTTCAGGGGGAGAAAACATCTTTTTTAAAGAAAAAGAGAGAAAGAACATGTTAAGTGTGCACTACAAACATAAAAATGACTCAAGCAGCAAGGGAAAGGGATGATAGATTGGCAGCCTGGAGACACAATAAACCATTAAACCATTTACAGGAGGTTTGCTGCAGCTTGCTAGGGTTGTTGTTCAATTACCGTTACTGATGAAGAATGCCAATAATTATGATTCCAAGGGCCTTTTGACATTTATATTTGTAAAAAAAAATCAGGCATTTGACTGCACAATCAATTGAGCAACGGTGGAGTTTGTAGCTAATCCTACCTATTAGAGATGGTCATGACTTAGCGGTATTTTTGTTTTCGTTTTCGTTTTTCGTTTCCGTTACATAACAAAACGAAAAACGAAAAACGGCTCAGAACTGGAACAAAACGGAAACGAAACGACTAATTTCGAGCCAATTTTCGTTTTTCGTTACTGGAAAAGCACATAATGGAGCTAAATGGGAAGAAACGAAAAATTTTTCGTTTTCGTTTTCGTTTTCGTTACGTAACGAAACGAAAATGAAAAATTTTGAAATTAGCTCACGAAAACGGAAACGAGCCGAAACGGACCCCAGGCCGAAAACGAAAACGAACAATTTTTCTGAGTCGTGCCCATCTCTACTACCTATATGTGGTATGTCACTGGTTTCAAAGAACGACTGTTTTAAAGAAACACAAGAATTACAAAAGATTGCTGCTTGCTGTTTTGGCAAAATGGGCTGGGGCTCCCCTGTGAGGTGGCTTACAGTGGTCCGAATCCTATTAGTTTCAGCCACTGCTGCAATGCAATCAATATAAATCTCTATGGTGAAGTGCTACAGATTAAAATACTAGCCTAGGCATTTGTTGTGGCATGAGAAATAGCACAAGCTCAGATTCAACAGCAATCGCTTGTGCTAACATTTTAATTTGCAACAATTCACTCGTGAGATTTATGTCAGTTGTATTATATAAAAATGTAATAGGCGTGTTGGCCATTGTGATTTGGACTTATAATCGGACAGCCTGGTGAAATCAGCCTTGCCCTGAAATATTCAGTCTGAGGCTGCATAATAAATGGTGGACTCAATCCACACAAGAACATAAGAAGAGCCATGCTGGGTCAGGTCAAAGGCCCATCTAGTCCAGCTTCCTGTATCTCACAGTGGTCCCACCAAATGCCTCTGGGAGTGCATGAGACTAGGTATCTGTCTACTGATACCACTCCCCTGCCTCTGGCCCTTGAAGTACCTTGGTTTAAAGTCTGGAGATTTCACATATCCATCATGGTTTGTAACCTGTGATGGACTTTTCCTCCAGGAATCTGTCCAATCCCCTTTTGGAGGCATCCAGGTCAGAAGCCATCACCACATACTGTGGCAGGGAGTTCCACAGGCTAACAACATGGTTGGTAAAAAATATTTTCTTTTATCTGTTCTCATTCTCCCAAACCTCAATTTGAGTGTATGTCCCCTAGTTCTGGTATTTTGTGAGAGGGAGAAGAGTGTCCCTCTATCCACTTTACTCATGCCCTGCATAATTTTGTACGTCTCAATCATATCCCCCTTAGGAGTCTTTTTCTAAACTACAGAGCCCAAATGTTTTAGACTTTTCTCATAAAGGAGGTCCCCCTGCCCAGTAATCATTTTAGCTGCTCTCTTCTGCACCTTTTCCAGTTCCGCTATGGGCTCTATCACATGTCCTTTAAAATGGTGGTTAAATTTCAAGATAATGCGTTTCCAAAATTCTTGTTCCCACAGCCACCAGCTTTAAAAAACACACACCTGGTAATGCCCCCTTTAGCACATTTTCCAAGACCTACCAGAGAAGTTTGGATATTTTTGCTCTGGTAAAAAAAAGTGAGACCCACTTTTCTGCTTTTGCCCCCCTAGCGCCGATCAGCTCGTCCTGGGGCTGGTCGGTGCTTTTTAATTTTTTTTTTAAAAGCCCAGTGCTGAGCAGATGGCCTGTAGGGCTGTCTGTGCTTTTTATTTTTATTTTTTAAAAATTCCTAGCACCACATGTTGGCCCTGGGGCTGGTCGGCGCTTTTTTAAAAAAGCGAAATCCTTGTACTGGGAACGGAGATCCCACATCTTCAGTCAGGTGACCAAGAAAGAAGAAAAGCCAGACTTTCACAATATCTGGATCTTCCCCCAGGTGAAATAGCGGCCTATGTCTTTCTTGAGATGCGGTGACCAGAATTGTACACAATACTCCAGGTGCGGCCTTACTATCGTTTTGTACAATGGCATTATAATGTTGGCTGTTTTATTTTCAATCCCCTTTTGGATAATCCCTAGCATGGAATTGGCCTTCTTCACCGCTGCCACACATTGGGGAGACACCTTCATGGAGCTGTCCACCAGCACACCAAGATCTCTTTCCTGATCCATCATGGATAGCTCAGAGCCCACAAGTTGATAGATAGAGTTGTGATTTTTTGCCCCAATATGCATTAATTTACATTTTCCTACTTTGAAACACACTTGCCATTTGAAACGCATGCCAGAGTTTATAGCACCCGAGGCAACAGCTACATTGCTGCAAGCACCTCTCCTCATCTCTGACTTTAAGATCTATTCTGATTAACATGAGGGATTTCCCCCACCCCACCTATATTTTTTGAATAATAACAGAGGCCTGCTGGAATTAACTCAGATTGCATTATAGGAGTTTCAGCTCAAACCCCCCCCCCACACACACCAGAAGACTTCTCAGGTGTCTGATATAACCTACAGATGGCACATCAATTTTGTGGATGGGTGGGTGCATTCCTTCACTTTTGAATTCTGAGGGGCAGCATCAGGCTGGGCCATGCTACACTCTGTGATAGCGCAAAGCATTATGGGTATTGTAGTCTGCCCATTTTCCTCCATGCAAGTTAAGTGCCCTAACACTTTGCAGTGCCACAGCTTTGTTGGGATATGGCAAGATCTGCATTCTAGCCATTATGGGGTTAAATGTGAAGTGGACCTCACCTGAAACTATGAGCCAGTGAGATCTGTCTCTCTTCCCAGTAAGGTTGTACCCAAGGGGTTAATTGCATTTGCCTTCTCTCTCTCTCTCTCTCTCTCTCTCCCTCTCTCTCTAACCAGCACTTCACTTAAATTCGGACCAGAGATCTTGGGGGCTTGTCGCTGTCCCTGTGTTCCCACCCCCTCCGCATTCCTGGCTGCTGGCTGCGTGAGGGGAGGGAGAAAAAGAAAGGAAGAAAAGAATGCCGGCTCACCTCCGTTCTGCCGTCTCACTCTTGCCCCCACAGCATTCCATTCTCTTAAGTAGCTCTTAAAGGGGCGGGGGGCCAAAAAACAACAAACAGAAGCGAGGCGAGCCCGGCACTCTTAAATTATATCCGCATCAGGAATTCTTCAGCCCTGGAGAGCAGGTACTTGAAAAGTGCGCTGGGACACGCTTAGGTGGGCGTGGTCGCACTTAATTTTCTGTAAACTCCGGAGCTGGTGGGGAAACAATTTTAAGCTCCAGAGCTGGGAGCCCTTTGCCGCGGAGTTTAGGGGTCGTGTGAAAAGGGCTCTGAGTGAGTGAGGCAGAGACTGTGAAAGCTTGCCCAAGTTCATGGGATGTTGCCTGAGCAGCCATTACCCTACCTGTTTTGTACTGTGTTTGGTATGCCTTCTTATGTTGTCTGAGTAGTTTGCTGTTTTATTAGGAATGTCCTGTTTATTCCTTGCTAAGATAATTAGATAAAGATTATTATTTATTACTTCACTTTTGTCTCAGTGCCTTCAATTATCCATCAAGCTTAACTCTGCCCAGCCAGTTCCTCTGCTTTGGAACTCAGAAACAGAGGGATTCCCCCCCCCCTTACAGCCCTCATAGAATATTATACATCCTTCTTATGTATGGATCCTTATTGCAGGATAACAGAGATTGATGGCCATTGTCCAGAGATAGGCAAAATCACCTTTGTAGAAGACTGCTCCCAGAGTCTGAGAATTGCTATGGCTACTGTCCACATTGCCTATAGGAATGTGACAATGTACACTCCAATTGGCTAGTAGATTGGGGATATTGTAGTCTAAAACAGCACGTTTTCCATGGTTTGGCTACCACATGTATAATTTTATGGCAATTGTAACTGATATTAGTAGGCAAAGGCATTGGAAAGTAGCTACTGTACCCCTTCAGAAATACTGGTTTAAGCCATTTAGGGCACGGATATGGAGAATTAGATGCAAAAACTAAGGGGTAGCCAATGTAATACTATGATAGTGTGTTTAGGATTGCAGACGCGGGACAACCTATGTGTGCTTCCGAACAAATCAGCACAGCACACAACAGAATAGTGTAGAATGTACAACTATATACATTGAGTCAGAAGCAAACGTTGAATTTAATTAATTGATTGATTGATTGATTAATTAATTAATTAATTAGAATATTTTTACCCTGTCTTTCTCCTTGGGAAAGGAGCCATGGTGGCCCAAGGGAATTTCCAGCTTGCTTTTCTCAAGAGAAAGTCTACAGCCCCAGGTGGAGATAAGTGTACCTCCCTCACATCTCCTGTCTGGGAGACCTTTGGAAGTAGCGGTAAAACCACTACTACATTCTCCCCAGCAGCCAACATTGCTCTTCCTAAGGACAGCAACACTTACATTTTTCGAGTGCCTTCTGATTGGAGTTCACTTTATTCCCCTTTGCCTATAGGTATTCATATAAACACCTGGCATTCAATGATTTGAACATAAGTCCTTGCGGTAAACATTTGGAAGCTGCAAATAACCGCCATGTTCTCATAACTATTATTCATGCTTTGGCAGTACATGAAATAATGGTCAAGTCTAGACAAATGAAAATTTGGAAACAAGAAGTGAACTGGAAAAAGAAAGGAAAAGTCATTTTAAGAAAAATGAGGTTGGTAGAATCTGCCAAGATCTTACCCAGGAAAATTGGAAAGAAGATGGCCACAATCTTTTGGGTGTTTACTCCTGAGTAAGCTTCATGCATTCAACAATGTTCTTTTCCTTCTTTCAAGCATGCTCAAGACTGCAACTTCAGCTATCAAAGGTCTACCTTAAAAGGGTTATCAATATCAACACAAGATGGCTGATATACAACAAATCCCCAAAGAAGATAACAAAGCTGGCACCCAACTATCACATCGTGTCAGCTTCTTTTCTTTTCCAGTGGCAGAAACTTTCATACATGGCTGAACAGTAGTCAGATGTGTATGTGGAGAGCAATCTACATGGTGATTGACGTTGTTGCAGTCTTAACTTTGGAACATGATCTGGTGCTACCGTAATCCTGTTTACAAAGACATGTCGCACAGTCAGTGTACAGGTGAATGCTGAGCCAGACTGTGCAATTGCCCATGTCATGGATGTTGGTGTGCCACTTTGACCTCCTTTTTGACACATCTATGGATTCAACAGGTAAAAGAAGGTTGTGCATATGTACAGTGAAACATATGGACTTCTGTGTACTCTGGAGCTCTATGTGCCAACGGTCAATGCATGTATGTACCATGAAGTGTGTGGTCAGAGTACAATCAGGAGAACAGCTGCACAGTGTGGCTGCAGCCCCTTATCAGGTGTCCACTGTGTGTGCAAACCACACTTAGGTTGGGTTCAACAGGTTAAATATACTGTATGGAAGGCTGAGCAATCTTGAAACTCTTTGAGTCTTAAGAAATTAAAGTAAATTTCCTCTCCTGATTTTATGCTCAACTGTTTTTTAACCTCTAATTTCAATTGTTTATGTATTTCTGTTTGGGCAAGCTGCCCTGGGAATTTCTGTTCAAGAGAATTTCTCCAGTAATTAAATGAAACAATAACAAGAAACTTGCAATTAAATTGTCCTCTTTAATTGTAGCATGTTTTCTATTAGCTTTGGATTGTAAAACCCATTATAAGCCCAGATCACCTGGCATTTCCTCTGCCCCCATTGGCTGATCAGGCTTGGACAAGAAGGAGCTGAACACAGCAGAAATAGCTAAAAGTATATAACAATTACGAGTCCCTACTCAGGAAGTCCTGGCAAGCAAGCTATATTTGCAAGCCTGTTCTTACAGAACACCTGCTTTGTCTTTAAAAGTTAAGACAAAGTTTCCCCACACACATGCATGCTAGTTGTGTCCAAATCTAGGGACAGTGCTCATCTCCGTTTTCAAGCCAAACAGCCAGTGTTGTGCAAGTCTGTGGCCTTGTGGCTGGCATGGCTGCATGGAACACTGTTTACCTTCCCACTTTTTATCTACCTATTTATCTACTTGAATTTACATGCTTTCGAACTGCTAGTTTGGCAGGAGCTGGGGTTTAACAGAGGGAGCTCGCTCCGCTGCGTGGCACCCGAGATTCAAACCACTGAGCTGCCGACTTTGCAACTGACTGTTTCAGCACTCTAGTCTGCTGAGCCACCATAACCCCATGGCTTTGTCTTTAGTGTGTTGCAAATTATCTTTTGAAATTGGTGTCTGTAGTGTAGGTGTCAAAATAGAAACTGGCCTTGAGAGAATTCTCTGCAGTTATGAACAATATGGGAGGTGATCCCATAACACATTCAAGAATGCTACTTAGAACTTGCAACTCTCTTAGTTGTTTGACCAAATCATGCCTCGGGAATTCCAATATCCAAGGGGTGGCTTTGGATATTGGAGTGAGTCAGGTATCTGGCTGCGAGGTAGATTCCTCACTGTTCCACCTATGTGAACAAGCCAGTCTGAGTAGCTTTGGGAGAGCTCAAAAGTCTTGGGGCATCCTCAGAAGGGAATAGTACATCATCCCTAAGAACACTATACCTAGAAAACCCTGCAAAGGACCATCATAAGTTGGAATAGAAGGCATGTCTGTAAGTTGAGTCATGGCAACTGGACTTCTTTTTCTTGAGAGATAGAGTCCGGTTGCCATGACTCAACTTCCAGATAAACTCACCTGGATGACTGAGGATCTTTACAGACAAATAGAAGGCATGCAAAAATTAAAATTAAAAAGCTATCTGAGCCTTTTCTGAAATCCAGATGTTCCAAGTCCATAATGACATGGTTATATAGGAAGCCAACGTCAGACCTTGTGTCTCAGGGTACCAAACTCTCCGCTTCCATATGTTCAACATTACATTGATGTTCATCATTACATTGATATGAAAAGCAGGTGGGGAAAATCTTGACAAAACTTCCCTTCATTTCCTAGGAAGTTTTCCCCCTCTTTCTTTGCCTCTGGACAGCACCCTTCCACCCCATAAGAGAGGAAACAGTAGTTCTCTAGGGCGGTTGAAGAAGCTTTGGGATGGTATTCATACCTGCTAATGGATGAATGGTCAACACAAACCATTGGGGAAACGACATGACCTCATGGACCTGTGAAGAGTTCAGTAATTCTCAGAGTTTCCTTACAAGAATTGCAGTTTGGTGAGAGGCCTTTTGAAAAAAAACACAAAGCATAACAATGAAATAAAAAGTCCACTGAGACAGATCTGTCTGTGTCTTACAAAAACATGACTTGGCTTGTACCTCCCCCCCCCGTGTGTGTGTGTGTGCGTCTGTGCGTACATATGCGCACACATACCTTGCTGGCAGGTCTCTTTTTTCAAGTACTGCTGTGGCTGAATAAAGGATCTTTGTGCGTCTGGAGGGGGGTGGGGTGGGTGGAATAAGACTTCAGAAGCTGAAGTTGTGATGGAGCTTCTCTATACAGACAGGATTCCTGCTGAAAGGAACCTTTCCCTCCCTCCCTCCCTCCCTCCCTGCTGCCCCAGTGAACATTACAGCCTGGCCCCGGAGTAAAAGAGCTAATGCACATCAATACACACCCAGCTCCCCTTGTGCCATTTCCAAGTTGACAGCCAACGCTAGGACTCCGTGTGTCTCGCTTGCATCTCGGAAGTCTTGGGATGTCAGGAACAGGGAGATGGGGCAGGCAGGCAGGCTCGGGCACCCACACATGAGCAGAGGGGCAAGAGTGAAGTCAGAGATGACACTCTCCTGGGTTGCTAATCACACTTGTCACCCTGAACTCACCCCTTAGAATACAAAGCATTTTGTCACCAAGTGGGTATAAAAAGAAAGGGAAAAAACCCCAAAGCAGTAAGGAATGATAATGTACTGGTCCCTCTCTTTTCTTATTCTGCATCTTAACCTGCACTTCAGTACTTCTCTCTCTCTCTCTCATTCTCTCTCTCTCTCTCTCTCTCTCTCTGTGTGTGTGCACGTGCGTGTGCATGCGTTTGTGTTTGTGTTGGGAGGGGCTACTATTGCTGCCAATTCCTGGTCTGAAGATTTTACATGAGCAAGGCTGATCTTGGGTGGTCACTTCCTATTGCCTTTAAAAGAAACATTGCTTAAGCCTGGCACAACAGGAACAGGTTCAATGGCAAACAGCGCGTGCGCGCACGCACGCACGCACGCACACACACACACACAGAGAGAGAGAGAGAGAGAGAGAGAGAGAGAGAGAGAGAAATGATTTTTGAGGGAAACAGCTTTAATATCAGAAGCGATTTTCATTGGATCCAGGAGGTTCAGTGAAGATGCCTTGGGAACACCTGGAAGCAAGGTTTGGAGGGCATCTTGAGAGCCCTGGAGACTACATGCATATACTCTATTTAACTCACTCCTGCCTTAGGTCCAAAAGAACTAAATGAAGCTGTAAGAGATAGAAAGGCATGGAGAGCATCAATCCACAAAGTGACCAAGAGTCAGACATAACTAAATGGATAGAGAAAACGGTTTAGGGCACAATATTGAATCTAATTTCATTTCATTTCATTTCATTCTATTAACAGAATAGGACTCTTGAAATTCTGATTAAGGAAGACTGAGGATATAAACAAATGCAGAGAACATTGTCCTCACTATTGAATCATAACATAGTTCCCTCACCTATTTGCAGGCTGTTTCCAGATCACAGGCCTGGCTTTACCTGTATTGCTCATCCCAGCCACCTCTGCTAGAAAGGTGCTTGCAAGCCATGAATAGCTGTTCACGGAACAGAATGTCTTTCAGCTTCTCCTATTACAGTGTTCTGGAAAAAAGAAGCTGTACGTGTCAAGATGCTACCTGCTAAATGGCAACTAATGCAGATAGGTTTGCCAGCATGGTGGATGGTGTGTGTGTGTGTGTGTGTGTGTGTGTGTGTGTTTGGCGGCCGCAGGGTTCAGGCCTGGCTGGGGGACCGAGACAGCTCTGGTCGCGCTGCAAGATGACCTAATCCGGGGGGCCGACAGGGGTTGCTCTACCCTGTTGGTTCTCCTGGATTTGTCAGCGGCCTTCGATACCGTTGACCACGTGGACACTCCCTTGTGGAGTTCCGCAGGGGTCGTCTCTCTTGCCCATGCTGTTCAACATCTATGTGAGGCCGCTGGCTGGGGTCATTAGGAGATTTGGAGTCTGCTGTCACCAGTACGCTGATGACACACAGCTCTATCTCTCCTTTTCTACCTCTGCAATGGAAGCTGTCCAGACCCTTGACCAGTACCTGGACGCGGTCATGGCATGGACCAGGGCGAACAGGCTCAAACTCAACCCCGAGAAGACCGAGGTGATGTTCTTCGGGAGTTCCCCGTCCGGGTATGGAGGCCCCCCTCCCCGGTCTGGAGGGTGTTTCCCTCCAGCTGGCAAATAGGGTTCGGAATCTGGGTGTGGTTCTGGATCCAGCCCTTTCCATGGAAGCCCAAGTGGCTGCCGTGACCAGAGCCGCTTTTTACCACCTTCGTCAAATTGCCCAAATTCGCCCATATCTAGACAGCGACTCCCTGAGGACCGTAGTGCAAGCGTTGGTGATTTTGAGGCTAGACTATTGCAACACACTCTACATGGGGTTGCCCTTGACTCTCCTCCAGCATTTGTAGCGGGTGCAAAATGCGGCAGCCAGGCTGGTGGCGGGTGTGCGCTGTCACGACCACATCACCCCAGTCCTGGCTCGCTTGCATTGGCTTCCCGTTGCATCCCGGATCAGATTCAAGGTCCTGGTTTTAGTTTATAAAACCCTCCATGGCTTGGGCCCAGATTACCTGTCAGAGCAGATTGCCCAGTGATCCACATCGGCCCATTCAATTCGGTCGGCGCGGGCGCACTCGCTTCGGGTGGCCACCCCTAGAGAGGCCTGGAAAACTTCCACCAGGAACCGGGCCTTCTTGGTGGCCGTCCCATCTCTGTGGAATCATCTACCGAGCGAAGTGTGCTCTGCAGAGTCCCTGACGGCCTTTCACAGAGCCTTAAAAACACTGCTGTTCCGCGAGGCCTTTGGTGATTTAGTTTAGTTTTTTCCCCCCTCCGCCATCTGCTTAAGATTAGTTTAGCTTAAGTTTACGTCTAGGGTGCACATTTTGTTTTTAAATTGTTGTGTTGTATGATTACATTGTTTGTTGTTGGCTGAATTGTTCGGCCCATTGTTAGCCGCCCAGAGTTCCTACGGGAAGATGGGCGGGATACAAATTCCATAATAAATAAATAAATAAATAAATAAATAAATATGATCACCTGTAAGGTCCCTTCCAGCTGTGTAGTTCTAAGAGGATTATTAGACAATAAAGAAAGAAGTACAGGTGCTCATATCCTCATACAATCCTTAATGATAACTTATATGCTTTTAAGTCGAGATACCTACATATCCGGACTCTTTCCAGGGTTTTCTAGGTACAGCAGAGAGTACTCCGAAGTGGTCTGTCAGTCCTCCTTCTATGGGGTGCCCTGGGACCCTGTTGTTTGTCCAAGGCTACACACTGGCAACTCTTCACCCTGGAGTCAGAAGTGGGGAAACACAACTCCCAACCTTTATTTTATTTTATTTTAGATCTATACATACCACCTATCTGGCTTGAGGCTTCTCTGAGCAGTTTACAGCAATGCAAATGACACCAATAATTCATTGAAAACAATAAAATAAATTCGTTGAAGTTAAATTACAAACACCACACAATTAAATTTGCCTCAGCCGCCAGGTATCCAGGAAAGCAAAATGTTCTGCTTATATACCGCCCCATACCACTTCAAGTAGTCTCTGGGCGGTTTGCAGTTTAATTACAGTATGCAGGCTACACAGTATGCGGTAGTAGTTCGCTGAACCAGCTCGTCGCTGTTCTCCATTTGGCGGGAAACTCGTGGTGCAAGTCCACAAGATCAGCCAGCGTTTGACCCTTTCCCCTCCTACACACAGCAACCATTTTAAAATGGTAGCTGAAGAATGACGGGGGGACCTTTAGTTTAAGGGCAGGGTTTGGTGCATGAATTTACCATGGTGAAAATGGTGGGGGTTACATATAGAGGTACATTCTGGGGCATCTGCAAAGAGACCTGCCTTCACCACAAAACAAGAGGATGAAACGGCTGCAAAAGCAGCTGCGGCTTAAATTATTAACACGGACGGCGCGCCACTCGCAGTTCTTGAGTTCCCTAGCAAAACAGCGTGTGGTGGAGAATTCAGCCGACGCATAACTCGGCTCTCCTTGGTCAATTTATGTACGTACAGTATGTATGTATTAGATTTATATACCGCCCATCTCACCAAAGGTCACGTTGGGCGGTTTACAATGTGAGAACATAAACACAACTATAGATTTATAACACTGTTTTAATGACATAAAACGCGACAAGCCAATCCGGCACGTTAATATCTTGTTCCAGGGGCTTTCTCGAAAGGGCGCCGCGCCCCTTGTTCCAGTGACGCCCTGCAGGCTCCCCAGGTATAAAATCAGGCTCCAACACAGCCGACGTCAGGAGTGAGTCAAGCAGAAGCGCAACACTGCACGTATCGATACCCACGAGCAAGTCCCTCCATGGCACGACCGAGCCTCCCGTTCTTCAAAGCCGGGCTCCTCCGGTGCTCTGCCCTGCCATCTAGCGGAAAAATTGGAACATGACCTCAGCTACCAAGCATTGGCTCACTTGCTTCCGTGAAGCGCACCACCATGTACTGGCTGCCCTGAACCATGAAGGCAAATAAAAGACAGTAACTCCCAGAAGCTGCAGAAGAAGCGAATGGGAAAGTCCCTTTGGGCCAAGGTGCGACTGTGGAGCTTCTCCGTCTTTAGATGACTTGCTTCTTTGCTTTACTTGTACAGCTGAGGTCTCTCCAAGAAGATCTGTTTGAATTTCACCTCCTAGATCATGTGAATCAGATTAAAATTACAGTGGTTCCCAATGAAATTATGTTAAGCAAATTTTCCTTTATACAAATTTCCCATAGGAATGCACTGAAAACAGTAATCCCTAATCGCAACCATTTTTATGTTGTATGGATTCGCCCCCATTGGTGATTCTGTTAAGCAAATTTCCCCTATCTCTGGAATTTTTTATGTTGCACAGATTTTATGTTATACAAACCGTTTGTTATACGAGGTCCACTGTATACTCATGGAGCCAGGTTGGGCTAGCTCACGTCATGACCCTGGATACGTGTGGAGCTTTCGGTAAGCAAAATGGGAATGCCCCCCTCTCAAGAGGAAAGTGCCTGCCAGTGCTGAGTTTCTCGCGAGATGCAGAAGTACAAAGGTGGGAAAGCGTCATCCTCTTAACAGCTATAAATGCAGTGGAGGTCATGAGATCCTGCTCATGAGGAGACCTGCCTTGGAGCTGGGCCCTTGGAGGGTGGGATGGTGGGTAGGTATGATGATCCTGAAGACCTGCCTGCTGGTTTGGAGGAGTCTGAATGAGTCTCATGACACTGGGAATGTGCATGAGTCAGCTGCTGTTGTCAGCAAAGGTTCCCCTTAGGAGTACAGGAGAGGGAGGTTCCCCTCAATAGAGGAAGCTTGGCTTCAGACTCATGCAAAGGAGCAGAATCCATCCCCGCTCCCAGGTTGCAGAAGCAATGCAAAGAAAGGCCAGGCTTTAATAGAAAACATAAGAACATAAGAGGAGCTATGCTGGATCAGGCCAAAGGCCCATCTAGTCCAGCTTCCTGTATCTCACAGTGGCCCCACCAGATGCCTCTGGGAGCACACGAGATTAGATATCTGTCTCTGTTTCCTGATACCACTCCCCTGCATCTGGCCCTTGAAGTACCCCGGTTTTAAGCCTGGGGATTACACATCTCCATCATGGTTTGTAACCTGTGATGGACTTTTCCTCCAGGAATCTGGCCAATCTCCTTTTGAAGGCACCCAGGCCAGATGCCATCACCACATCCCGTGGCAGGGAGTTCCACAGACTAACAACACGCTGGGTGAAAAAAAACCATTTTCTTTTGTCTGTTCTCACTTTCCCAGCCCTCAACTTGAGTGGCCAACTTTTCCATGGTGTCTGGGTCCAGGTGTGAGTGGTTAGATCTCAAAAGCCAGTCCTTTATATAGCCTAAGCATAGCCACAGCCAGGCAGCCAGCCAAGGAAGGCCCCCCACCGCCAAAACAGCACTTTTGAAAAATGGATTTCTATGGGGGCAGCCTTTGGAATTAATAACTTGGCCCCCTAAACACCAAAGCTCTCTAAATTCAGAGGGTTTAAAGGGAAGAGTCCAAGGGAGCTACCCAGTAAATGTGGTGCCCCTAGGATGCAGGGGAGCCATTTTACAGAGTAACGAAATGTTTCATTTTCAAAGGGAAAAAAAGGAAGTTTCGTTTCGTAATGAAACGTTGTTTGCCGTTTCATTTCATAATGTTTCACAGGCTTACAAAATGATGAAACAGGGTGCCATTTTTCGTAAGGTACCCATCCCTACAGCCTACACAATCCTTCTTGTTTGTCCAGAGCTTGGCTGGCCTTGGTGGCATCTTTAGTTCTCTTTCTGGTGATCATGCAATTTGGACCACAGGATAACATGTGACAGACAGATGAAAGACAGACACAGGAATTAAAATGTTCTCTCTCTCTCTCTCTCTCTCTCTCTCTCTCTCTCACACACACACACACACACACACACACACACACACACACACACACACACACACACACATGCTTTTGGTGTGGGAGGTCCCATTATGCCTCTGAGGTAAGGGACGGCTGATATCTGAAAAAGTAGGGCATGGTTCTATGATCTACATGTCAGATAATGAGTGATGGAATGCCAGAGAGTTAATAATAATATCCTAGCCCCATGTTTTGCCACACAGAGATCATTCATAATAGAACTATTGTGGCTGCTTAGTTTGCCTGAACAGGATGCAGCTAAAATAGATCTTCTCACAGCAGGTAACCTAGGTCCCTGTAGTGAACATTTCATGATCCTGTGTATTGTTGTATGGTCCTGCCTGCTTCAGATGTGCAACGTCGTTCTGGATGAACCATGTACGCTGAAAAATTGGAACTCTTTATTTAAGGTGAATATGGCTTGTCACCTCTTGTCTTGAAACAAGGGCAGTGTCTGCATAATCAGGGACAATATCAAGTGTGCCCGATCTAGTACTTAAGAACATAAGAACATAAGAAGAGTCATGCTGGATCAGGCCAAAGGCCCATCTAGTCCAGCTTCCTGTATCTCACAGGGGCCCCACCAGATGCCTCTGGGAGTGCACAAGACTAGATATCTGTCTCCTGATACCACTCCTCTGCATCTGGCCCTTGAAGTACCCTGGTTTTAAGCCTGGAGATTACACATCTCCATCATGGTTTGTAACCTGTGATGGACTTTTCCTCCAGGAATCTGTCCAATCCCCTTTTTGAAGGCATCCAGGCCAGATGCTATTACCACATCCTGTGGCAGGGAGTTCCACAGACTAATAACACTCTGGGTAAAAAAAAATATTTTCTTTTGTCTGTTCTCACTTTCCCAACCCTCAATTTGAGTGTGTGTCCCCTAGTTCTGGTATTTTGTGAGATGGAGAAGAGTGTCCCTCTATCCACTTTACTCATGCCCTGCATTATTTTGTATGTCTCAGTCATATTCCCCTTCCTTGATGTTGTTGATTCGCCAGCTGAGCCTGGCTTCTTCTTAAGTGTTTGTGCCTACATCTCCCCCCCCCTTGTTGTAAGAATGCTGTATGATTTTTACATTATTGTAACTGTAGCTTTTAATACGTGCAAAATGGATCTCTTTTTAAAGCATTTAAACCTGCAATTTCTGATATATGACTCCAGGATTGTATTTCTAAATAACAGAAGTAAGAGTACCTGCAATGTCCTCTTTGCTTATTGTCAATAATTTTAGAATCTTCTCTTCTCCTGCATCTGGAATATGGAACCAATATAGATGAATAAAACTTGTACGATTGTGCAAGAAGTGTGGCTTAGAATTAATTTTTTTAAAAGAATGAATAAGATCTGGATGTCTAGAGAAGAAATTATTTTACTTTAACTGAAACAATGGTTCATTCTCCTCTGAGGAGCCATGAAGCATTCTTAAACAATAAAACAAGGCAGATACCGAAACCCAGATGAACACTGATATGTCTGAAAATGTTATCTGATCTCACACTGAAATTAACCCTTACATGGATAAATGTCAGCTGTGGCTGATCACAGCCTCAAATTACAAAGAAGGTTATCAAACTTTATAGTGCTCTGAGGTCACTCTTTGAGTGTCATATATTTGACTTTGACAGGATAAATTTTTCATATTCAATCCATTTAGAAATAGATAGTGTGAGCTGTCCGTCTCCCTTTCTCTTTGAACTGGAATAGGTTCAGATGAAGGTGACAAGGAAAACTTGAAACCAAGCCCTATGAGGAAAGACTGATATAACTGGGCATGGATAGTATTGGGAAAAGAAGGGCGAGGGGAGATAGGATAGCACTTTCCCAATACAGTGGACCCTCATATAACAAATGGTTTTATGACATAAAATCTGTACAACATAACAAATTCTGGAGATAGGGGAAATTTGCTTGACAGAATTGTCTATGGCGCGAATCTGTAGAACATAAAAATGGTTGCAATTAGGGATTACTCTGTTTTCAATGCATTCCTATGGGAAATTTGTATAAAGGAAAAATTGCTTAACATAATTTCATTTGGAACGAATTAATTCCTTTATACAAGGTACCACTGTACTTGAAAGGCTGTGATAAAGAGGAGAGGCAGGATCTGTTCTTGATCACTTCAGAGTGCAACTCAAGTTACAGGAAGCCAGTTTTTGGCCGCATCTCAAGAAAAATTTCCTAACTGTTAGAACAGTATGACAAGGGAACCAGTTAACTTGGGAGGTGGTAACTGCTCCATTCCTGGAGGTATTAGAGAGATAATTGGACAACCATTTGTCAGATATCCTTTGATTTGTATTCCTGCATTGAGCAGAGGCTTTGACTCGTGGCGCAGTGGTTAAATGCCTGTACTGCAGGTAAAACTGTGCTCACGACCTGGGGTTCAATCCCTGGTAGCAGGCTCAAGGTTCATTCAGCCTTCCATCCTTCCGAGGTCGGTAAAATGAGTACCCAGCTTGCTGGGGGGGCAATGTGTAGCCTGCACACTGTAATTAAAATTGTAAACCGCCCAGAGACCACTTGTAGTGGTATGGGGCGGTATATAAGCAGAACACTTTTGCTAGATGTCCATAGAGATCTCTTCCACAGGATTTCCCCCCCCCCCTGTCCCGTCCTGCCTGTAGTCTCCTTGGACGTCATGGTCATTGTGACTGCTATTGTTTTTAGATGCCTTTAGATGGTTTTAGAGTGTTTTTAGATTTGTTTTAATATTTTGTGTGAACCGCCCTGAGTTCTCGCTCGGGAAATAGGTGCGGTATAGAAATTTGAAAATAAAAATAAAAACCTTTATTCTGTAAACAAGTATTTAAAAGTCACACCATTAGGTAAGCTCTGTTATGTACTCTGATTGAAGAACTTAAAATTTAAAGAACTTAAAATTTAAAATTTAAATACTGTAACTTTAATTTTCCTTTGATTTATTGGATCTTCTGGAAGAGATCTCTTGCAGTTCTGTTTTCTCTTGTTTCTTTCCTCTGCCGTCAGGGTTCTGATCCTATTTCTGTTTCCTTTTGCTTCTTACCTATCCTTTGCCATTTTAAGTGCTTCTTCTGTCATCCATCTAGGATTTTTTCCTTTTTCAACATTGAATTTCCCCCTACGAATATCTCTGGATTTAAGCCACGGCTCTTCTGGTTCATGATCAATTGAGTTTATTAATGCAAATCTGTTTCTTATGTGGATTTTAAATTCATCAGAAATGCTGTTTAAATTATATGTTGGTACTATGATTCTCTAAGTGGTTTTTTTTCACCTTTACTCTAATATTGGATATTAACAGTTCATGATCTGTCTGCTTCTGGTCTTGTTTTGATAGAGAGGATACAGCAGAACACTTAGCAGATTCTCCAGCTCCTGCTCTGATTACATAATCTATTTGATCTTTATATGGACTATCTGGTTATTCCCATGGACACACTGTTTGGTTGTTTGAAGCATGTATTTTGAATAAAAAGATTGTTGGCTTTTCCGAACTCCATGAGCCATTCTCCTGCTTCATTTCGGTCCCCTAGATCAGATTTCTTTTCCAACAGCATTTGGTGCTCCTTTTTGTTTCTTTTACAATCTAGCCATCTATGATTATACGCAAGTCTTGTTTTGGTATGTGATCAGCTTCGTCCTGGAGGCTGGCACAAAAGCTTTCAATTTCATCTTCTTCAGCATCTGTATTTGGAGAAGAAACCTGAATGACGGTTGCGTTGATAGGTTTTCCCAGACATCTAAGAGATATCATTTGGTCAGACTTTATATTATAGCCCCTAACAGCATGTGCTACATCTTGCTCAATGTCTTTTGAATTTGTCATTTCGAGAGTAAAACACTTTGAAGTTGTCTGACCGAAAATATCCCAGTTAGCTCAAGTTCACTAACATCAAACACTGCAATGTTCCATTTCTTCCTTTACAGTTTTGCTATTTACCTTGATTCCTAGTTCCCACATTTTGTGTTCTGCAGCACTGGACTTCAGTTATGTCCACATCAGCCACTAGATATTCTTTCAGCTTTAATCTAGTTGTGTTAATAACATCAGTGTCATTTATACTTATCCTTTACTCTAGTGCTATAGTTGGTTGAGTGCTTTCTGATCTGGGAGCCATACTATCTCTTGTGCCATTTTGTACTGTCTCATCATAGTGTTTTCTTGATAAGGAAATTCAGTAGTGGTTTACCGTTGCCTCTTTCTGTGCAGTCCTAACAAAGTTTTGCTTGAGTTTCATCAAAATTGCCTCTTCTGCTAGTGTCACTTGCTGCAGTTTCTGCCCGCACTACCATTCAACTGTCTGATTGTAAAGTATACTTGATAAGGCAAGTTCAGCAGCGGTTTACCATTTCCACCTTTGGCTTAGAACAAAAAAAAAAACTAATTTGAGTGTCACCTCTGTTGCTTCTTCTACCAATGTTACCTTCAACTCCCTCCATGTTACTTTCAACTTCCATTGCTTCCTAGTAGGTACCACCTCCATCACCAATGGAACTTATCTGTTCTCTTCTGCTGATGTAGATGCCACCCTTGAACAGGGTGGATGCATCTTACTGTGGTGCCTCCGCGGGGACCATTCTCCTTCACGTAACCCTGCTCAGAGTCCAGGTTTGTGTTGGAATCCGGGCTGCTCACAACGTTGCTCTTGGTTTCACTGGCACATGCAGATCCTATCGCCACTTTAAGGAGTGCATCCAAGAAGAGGATGCATTGATGAGCAGTTCAGTACATGCATAAGAACATAGAAGAGAAGCCTGCATATCAGAAAGAAAAGTGATTTTTGAGACGCCTGGCAGAACAGCATCAAGATGTTTAGTGGTTTGGCATGGAACACCTCTTATTCAGAAGAGTACTGCTTCTGAGCCTGGGGATTCCTCTAAGCCAGGGGTGTCCAAACTTCAGCCCTCCAGATGTTTTGGACCACAACTTCCAGAATTCCAAACCTGTATTGCAAATGGCAAAGGACTGTGGGAGTTGTGGTCTAAAACATCTGGAGGGCTGAAGTTTGGACACAACTGCTCTAAGCCAAGCATGATCAACGTATGGCATGATCAGTTACTGGGCTGCACCCCACACTGCTCTAAGCTACCCTGGCAAATGCAGTCCAGCATGATCTGAAAGCCTACAAACTGCCCACCCCTGTGCTAAGGCTACATGGCTAACATGGACTCAAGAGGGTACTTTGTGATCTGGAATATTTTAGAAGGTAGGGATGTAAATGCATGAGGAGCTACATTCCAGATTGTTGTTAAAATGCTGTTACTCCGCTATCAGTATGCAGTCACCCCTGTTGTCATCTGCCAGTATCTGGAAGATGACAGGTTTGCATTACAAAGACACAGCTGTCACTTCTGCATATGAGTTTATTTAAAATATGTACAGTTTGGCCACACTGCAGATATTGTCATTTAATTGAGATTTTCTTAAACAAAAACTGCCTCTGCATGATAATTAAGAACAGGTATGATTGTTTAAAATATATTGCAAAGTGTGAATAATTAGCTGTATTCATAGTTGGTGTATACTGTCTGTTGCTGTTCTCCTAGGATTTAATTGGACTTTTACTAAAAGGAAATTAAGATTGACATTTTTTTAAAAAAATAACAAACAAAATGTTTCTGTTCCATAAGTCACAGCAGAAATATTTCATAAGAGCAGGTATATTTCCACACATGAAAGCAAATAATAGCTTTAATTAAACAATTTCTCCAGTGAGGAAGTACTATACTTTTTGAGTTTTTGGGTTTTTAAAAGTGAAATGTGAAATGGTGCATGAGATGGGGAAAGTGGAGAGAGTGGGAGAAAGCTTTTACCTTCCTGTCAATAACAGTACAACTCAGGGTCATCTACTGAATCTTAGGGTGCAACTACACTGTTGAATTAAACTGGGTGCTGGTTTGTATTTTTAGGAATCAAATTTAATATGTGGTTTTGTGTCAGTGTGCTTGTCTGCATGGAACAAAATTCAGTGTGGTTGTGAGCTGTCTGGTATATTGGCACTTGGGTGATCTGGGTCTGAGTCCCCCACCCCCCCCAGGGAGCTTAATTCTTCACCTCACCTGTACCTTGTGCCTTTACTGAGGCAGAGCTTGCCTGCCTTGAGACAGTGGATGCTGCACTGAGAAGTTTTTGTTCAGCAGAGCAAGCATTAGCAGCCTGCTCCACAGCCCACCACTCCTCTAACAGCTTCCTCTGTCCTTTTAGAATCATAATGCCTGGTCTAAACTGTATTTTTAAATATTTTTTTTTAAAAAACCTATATTTAAGTTTTGAAGTGGCATAACACTAGATTGATGGAGTGCTAAAATAGAAACAGATAGGAAAAAGGAGGAGTTTGGACTGCAGTTCAGAAGCCATTGTACTTGTCACCCAAAATGTCACAGATTCCACAAACACTATTTACTCCAGCATAGGCAGTCATGCATACTGAAATGAGTTTTTAAAAATGATTTCAAATAAAGAACAACCACAAGGTTGTTTAAAAAAACCTGCTACCCAGCTGGGGGAAAAATAGTATACTTAGCTCTATGATGTGTAGTTGGAGATTTTAAATTCACTTTCAAGCTTGCCAAACCTGTCATGAACACAGGGGTATTATGATGTGCAGTCGAGCCCACAGTGGTGAAAGATCTAAGACAGAGAACAGGAAGTCCTATTTCACATAAAGTGTCAACAGGAAGAGAATTTGCTTTGGGGACCACACTTCCCATGATTGCCCAGTTGGCATGCATTAAAGATTATTATATTATTTTATTATTTATTAGATTTATATGCCATGCCATCTAGCAACTAAATTTACATTTAGAACAGAATAGAATAAATAGTGGTTCTCAACCTGTGGGACCCCATATGTTCCTGGACTGCAACTCCCAGAAATCCTTTCCAGCACAGTGAGTGGTGGAGGCTCCTGGGAGTTGCAGTCCAGAAACATCTGGGGATCCACAAGTTGAGAACCACTGGAATAGAAAAACTGCAGAGCTGGAAGGTACCCTCTCTAGAATGATCTTTGAGTACAACCTCAGTCAGGGAGGCACAGCGTGGAAGCCAGAAATCTAAGCCACTGAGCTATCCAAGAGATTACATAGCTCTGAGGTTCCATTAAACAGTGGATCACTTCATTCACTGTCTTTATTACATTGAACAGTTTCTTGCTTCTGTTGGCTCAGACAGCTCCTGTATATTTTGCCTTGTATCTCTGATTCTACAGTTTGGTTTGGTTTTCTTTAAAAATGAAAGCTTGCCCTCTGGTTCAATTAATGGTTTGAATGGGGGCTAACCTTTACAATGGTGGGGGGAGGGAGGTTGCCACTAAACCAGTGACAAGGCAACCCAAGTGAGAGAGAGACAGAAAGAGAGAGACAGACAGAGAGAGACAGACAGTCCGAGAGAGAGAACTATCTCCATTCAGATGCTGATCAGAAGCAAGAATTTTTCTTGGCCAGTGCTAAGAGAAATTCACTTGTTCTGCATCAGGAGAAGGGCATTCCAAAGGCATTTGAAAAGATTCTTCAGGTTTTATGACACTGTCTTATGAATCCTAAAAAGCAAGGGAAGTTTTGCTTGGTTCTGTCTTTCTGTATTTGCAAGGTGCAGTATTAAAATCGGCCACAAAAGGGAACCAGAGAGCATTTCTCCATATTTGTCTAGCCTAGGATTGTGATGTGTTAATAATAACATTGTGTGGAATAGTAAATTACTTGCGTATTCAGATCAACTGTAGCAAATTCTTCTTCCACCACATGTAGACATTTAATGACAATTTCCCCAAATGGAACAACAAGCATTTGCCTGCTGAGAAAATAAACTTTTCCCAAATACTTTTTTGTTTGGTTAACCGTTTATCATTCATCAACTAAGCAAGTTAATAAGGCTTTTTGATACAGTATTTTCATTAAACATTTCACAATAACTCAAGTGAACAATGAAGTCCATTCAGATAGCAATGCATTTGTGGCCAGATTTCTGTTGGTGTTCACTTATGGTTTGCAGAAACTTACCAGGGCTAATTGATGATGTGCCAGGGCACATTTCAGTCCCATACTTGGTTACACGCCCCACTGACATACACCTTGGCACTTCACCAATTGGCTGCAGTTGGCAGTGGCATATTATGCAAACCTTGCTCAAACGCAAATATGATTCCACCCTCTAGATGAACACGCAGAGTTATTCTCAGGTTTGCCAGCTAGCATGGCTTTACAGCGATGCTCTGAGCAGGTGTCAGCATCTGGCAGCACCTAGGAGAGCTGCCAAGACCTCACCTGGCCCCACCACTGACATCTGTCCAACATATGGGGAAAGCTGTCTTGTTTTGGTTTCAAAATATCCATGCTCATTGGTCTTCCTGGCTTGTGAGATTCTGGGACTTGTAGTACAAAGATCATAAAAACAAGTCGTTCTCTATTTCTACTCTGCAGTGACACCTCCTCCCAGGATCCATTGGAGAGAGGAGGGGGACATCACCTCTTCCTGTAGGATGCCGTGGACACCCATTTCAATTTGGAGTGCACTTGTTTAAACTGGTTAATCTGCAGTAGTGACTTCTGGTGGTTCTCCTCTGCTACATCTTGCTGTGCTTGGAGCTTTATGCCGTTTTATGTTACAATTTACCTATCTGTTGGGGACCAGAAATAATATCAAGCCAATGATTTCCCTCTCAGTAATAAGTAGAGTCCAGACGTTATTGTTTTAAATACAAGCAAAATATTCTGGTGAAATCTTTAAGTACCCTATTGTTGAATCAGATGTGAAATAGGTTGTGTGAACTGATCTGCTTTAACCAAACTTGATGGGATCTTTGGGCCTTTTATTTTTTTACCATGTTAATTTGCTTTAAGGAACATGTATGGCCCTAACAGAGTGGTTGCATCCTTTTCAAAAAGCATGTGTTAACAATGAAGGCAAAAGCAGCATGGGATCAGGGACGCCACCACCCCGTGTCCCTCTTAAAATGTTACCTAAATCTGCAAAGATCAAGCCAGGCAGTGTGAGAGAGTTTCATTTCAGAGCATTAGAGAAGCAAACCTGGGTTAAAGCCCAATGCAGCTGAAAGGGGCTTTTCATGGTCTATCCTCATGAAAAACAAATCCATCAGATACAGTACTGCAGAGGCATTTAGATGTGGGGTCTTGTCAAATAGAGCAGAAGGCCAATGATGGATGATCCAAAGGAGTTTATCTTGAAGCTGGGAGTGGGTGGGGAAGTCTTTGGAACTGATACTTTACGTATTTCCAGGCCAATAACAACATCTTAAAAATAATGAGCTCTCCCTCCCTCAAGGAGGAACTTCTGGCGTGGGATGGAAGGGGGCGGGAAGAGTAGCAATCAGATCCGATTCATTTTCAGGGTCTGAGAACTTTGTTGGGGGCAGCAGGACTCTGAAATGATTTATAATTGACTACACGACAAAGACTCCAATGCGGTGCTTTCATAGCTGAGCTATAAAAATAACCACATTCATGGTGTTTGCAAAATTGGAAACAAATGTCCAGAGGACAACAAGGGCTCCTTTGCTTTTTTTCAACCCATGCTTTAGTGAAAGGAAAATACTGGGAATCTGAACGTTAGCATGAACGATGAGTCAGTATCATTCGTCATGGGAAATGCGTCTGTGCAAAAGGGGGATGTTTCACTGCTCCTCTCTGACTTGGCATATCGAGAGGCCTTGCGTTAAAAGCATTTTAAATCTCCCTTTTCTCTCCGAGGGTTTATCTGTGTTTTGCTTTGGTGTTTTTTTTTTTTCACCCACGGTGGCCATGCAATGGCCTGTAAATATATATGTCATGCAACCTGAAGTCTTTTGGAAGACATTGGAATATTGGAAGAAAGAAGAGCGAAGAAGTGGATGGGGTGTGTGTGGAATGTTGGACCGGGGTGTGTGTGAACTACAGCTTGCAAGAACCTCCTGCCAGCATGGCTTGTTTGACAATGGTGGATTAGCCTGAGATGAAGCATGGCTTGTTTGACAGTGGTGGCTTAGCCGTAGATTATGATCTGTACACAAGTAATGCTCATGGATTTTTTATAACAATGTAACACTGAGAACAAGCTGTTGTGGACAGTTTTCTTATCACAAAGTAGGTGGAGTACTGACCCCCCTGTATTACAAGTGATTGGGGCAGTGGGTCACAATGGGGCTTCGTGGTTCAATGGTTAGCCATGATCTCTTTTTTTGAAAATATCACCCCATCTGCCTTTCTCATGTGGCGCCGGGTAGAACCAGTATAATGGGTAAAATCCTGTTGCATAAGTCGCGACTACAGTAAGCCGATGGGACCAGTGAGATTTGTGGCAGAGCTGACTCACCAAATGCCCACTAATTCAGTGAGCCTACTCTAGTTGTGATGTACTACACTAAGCAACAGGACTTCAGCCAGTATGGTAGAAAAGGCTTCGGCACTGATATGGGAGATGTTCACTTGGAAACTCTGGCCTAGATTGTGAAGTTCACTGAACAAATTGCTGGGTCACCCAGAACTAACTCCCAGGGTTGCAGGAAAGAGAGAGAGGGTTGGTGAGATGTTACAAGCATAGCAAGAATAACCCTGGGGGAAAAGAAATGCAGAGCGCCTTCTAGTTTCATAACAGTAGTATCTGGCCAATGGTGAACGACAAAATAACACGGCAGAGTAGGTGGCAGACTTCTGTTCCCTTAAGAGCTGTGGAAATGGAGAAGTTTTCTAGGTGTAGTTTGTTTGGCTGGGGAGGTGGGGTGTGTGTGGAAATGAGCAGCAGTACCTGCTACAGTTTCTTCCACAAAATTACAATTCAATGTACAGAGAAGACACAGTCTCCTAATGCAGAATCCTGATGCCATCCCAGGGCATAAACTGTAAATTGGATAACTGAGATGTACATTCATTGTAGCTGCTCATCATGGACTCGGGCATACTGGACTGCATATTCTGTCATGCACTCAAGTCACACACTTAGGTGCGTGGCAGTTGGCCAGAAAATTGCAATATGCACTTACATGATTCCTCCTATTCTCAGTAGTATATATATATTTTTTGCAACAGATTAGCTCTTTTTTTTCAAGCATCATTCTATGGAGAGGGAGCCTATGTAAATAAGGAATACCCCCGTCACTTCACTTTGCCTCATGTAGGGGATGGTCAGTCGTTCTCCACTGGATTGTAAACATGTGTTTAGTTTTTAGAGAGGGACGGGAGCAGAGAAAATGCCCATGTCCACTCCTTTGCCTCTCTGGCTCACAGCAAAGCTGTTCTTCACCTGGGAAAGGCATCCGTTATTCCTCAAGGCACAGAGCAGGACTGTTTTTGGCGGTGACACACTCCAGGGAGAGGAAGTAGGTGACAGACAAGAGGCTACAGGTGGCAGTTCTCCTTCATCTCTTGCAGTCCTCAAGGTTTTTTTTGACGAGTGAGGAAATTCTCCTCAGGAGGCTTTTGTGTGACACAGAAATCTATGCCGGATGTGGGATGGGGAAAAGTTTCATGCTATCAGTTGAGTTTTCTTCATGGTTTTTATAGTTAGAAGTTTGCAGTATACAATAGTACCCTCTTCCCTTTTCCCTTGAATCTGACAGGTCAGGTCTTATATTTTGCCAGGAAATTTTTGAGGATTTTGTTGGTTTGTTTGCCCAGTCCCATTTGATAGTCTTTATGAGTAAATTCTGCAACTAGTATTATTATCTATTTTATTATTATTTTATTATTCTTTATCTGTCTTTTTATAGTGGGTGCCACAAAAAGGAGGAATAAAAAGAAGCAAAAGCTTGTTACAATGCCAACCTGGATTATGAGAATGAATATATGTTTCCAATTGTCTTCTTTACTTGTCAGATCTGTGTAATTGCAGCCAGCACCCTTGAGTCATTCTGTTGGATGGGAAACATTTTAGAATGTCTAGTACAATGATTTTGCAGGAGTCTGCGAACATATATCCTATTTCCACCCAACTGTGACCAGATTCTTCAACTTTGGTTAAGGCAGAACATCTGCTGTTTTGAATG
Organism: Phrynocephalus versicolor; assembly: GCA_023846285.1. NCBI lineage: Eukaryota > Metazoa > Chordata > Lepidosauria > Squamata > Agamidae > Phrynocephalus > Phrynocephalus versicolor. Next base: position 67,992,292 of record JAHTLZ010000010.1, read on the forward strand.
AAATATTTGTTTTGATTGAGGATGGGAATTGCAGATTTATGCTGACTGCTATCATAATCAGCCACTGAGCCCACTGTTTCCAGGCCAAAAGATGGATAGAATTTACATAGCCTTGTTTCTCCCATGAGACTGTTGTCAGCTAAACACAAACAATACCCAACCTCACATCCACTTAAATGAGGTTAGGATATACAAGGTTCCACTCACACAATATTCCAGTGCATGAGTAGTTGGATACAGACAGAGCTTGGAATATTTATTTATTTATTTATTTATTTATTTATTTATTTATTTATTTATTTATTTATTTATTTGTTTGTTTGTTTGGGTTTATAGACTCCCCATCTGGCTACCAGGCCACTCTAGGCAGTTTGAGATAATAATGCATACATATACACCAAGGATAAATACCTACAAAATAAAATTAATAAACTAAAAGTTGAAAAAGAAATTTAAACAACTCACATTTAACAGCAAAGTACAAACACATTAAAACAAGATCAAGTGCAGCAATATAATCAGCAGGGAATGTGAAATCATCATTTCAGTTAGGAGATATTCAGTGTTAGGTGCTAGATGGTTGGGTAATTTTTCCTGGTCTGTGGGAAAGCCTGCTGGAATGTCCAGGTTTTTAATAATTTTTTGAAGGACCCAAGGGAGGAGGCCCAGGCAGATTTCAGTTGGGAGTTTAGTCCACAAGCGTGAGGCTACTGCTAAGAAGGCCCGATTTTGAGTTTCATCTTTACCAGCCTCTTTAGGTGTTAGTGCCCTCAGATGCCCAGCCTGCGAAGAACAGGCACTTCGGGCAGTTCTTGACTCATCCCTTTTCTCACTATTTTGAATCAGCAAATGTTTGTTACAGTTACTGTTATCCATTTTATATATATATTCAATTTCTTTTTTTTTTTAAAACCTGGTTGATCCATGTAGGACAGGGGTGCCCAAACATTTTGTAAGGAGGGTCAGATTTGGTGGCTGAGAATGTGTCAGGGGCCGGTTGCTCCCTGACCCTGCCACCCACTGCAAACCCCACCCACTGACCCATAAGCCCCACCCACTGACCCCTTGCAACCCCACCTGCAGGAAGGAAGGCGGGGACCAAGGGAGGGAGGGAGGAAGGTGGAAACCAAGAGAGGAAGGAAGGAAGGTGGGGAACAAGGAAGGGAAGAAAGAAGGAAGGTGGGGACCAAAGGAAGCACAGGGAGCCGTGGCCACAGGTCACCCCTTGGAAGAGGCGACCTGTGCGACCTTGCGCCCCCCCAAGCTCCCCAGCGGTGGCGACGGCTTGCCCGCCAGCCCACCCCAAAGCTCCTTGGCGGTGGCAGAGACCCACTGGCCTACCCACCCCCACACATTCCCCTGCGGTGCCGGTGGTAGCGGACCACCCGTCCGCCCAGCCGCCCAAGCTTCCCAGCGGTTCCGGTGGTGTGGCCTGCCTGATCACTGCCCTGTGCATGCACCAAACCTCACAATGTTCCCAGCTATGCCGGTGGTGGCGGCCCGCCCGCCCGCCTGCTGCCCTGCACGCGCCGTGCTTCACAAGGTTCCCGGTGATGCTGGTGGCGGCGGCGAACCACCCGTGCACCTCCCCTGTGTGCGAGCCCGCCCAGCCTCACATGGTTGCCGGTGGTGCCTGTTGCAGCTACCCACCCAACCCCACAAGCTTCCCGGCGGTGCTGGTGGTGGCGGCCGGCCCCCTCGCCCACCCACCCAGCCCCACAAGCTTCTGTTCACTGGCCAGCCGGCCAGCCCAGCCCCTCAAGCTTCCTGGTGGTGTCAGTGTTCGTGGAAGATTTTTTTTTAAAAAAAACTTGGGGCGAAGGAGGGGGAGGGAGGGGTGGGCCAGCCAGCTGCGGGCCACTCAGAATGGCCTGATGGGCTGGATTTGGCCCCCAGGCCGGACTTTGGGCAGGCCTGATGTAGGATATTGTGCTTCTGCGCCCACAATTCAAAAGGCCAGTAAAGAGCCTAATATTGCTGCATAATAGCGTGTCTGTATAGTCAAAGGAAAAAGGATGCCAATGTTTACCTAGCAAGGGGCAGCCTGAATATTGACAACACCAAGGGCAGCAGTCAAGACGGTCTCTACAGGATACCCTCTTCTGCTCGCTACCATTCACAAAATGACACTTTTTAATCAGCTAACCACTTCTTCTCGCCCAAAGACAAAGCAACGGAGAGGGCTGTTTTTTAAACAAGTGTGAATGACAGTGGACTAGTAGTGGAACATTTTTTTTAAAAAAAAGGTGCTAAAAGAAAGTTATGATTACTTTGAAAGGAAGAATGAATCTCACCAGCTGCATATACCTTTTTATTTGGAAAAATGGCTTTTCCTGCCCTTGGGAGTACTCATCATTTTGCTTTAGTGAGATTGTGCATCAAATGTCCCTACTTCCACCCACCCACCCACCCACCTACCTACCTACCTACCTACACCTACCTACCTACCTACCTACCTACTGTATTTGGGCACTGTATTTATCACTCTCTTTTTGCCACTTTCAGGCATTTCCTGGTATGCCATAGCCCATGGCACATGCTGGGTGTAAAAAAACAGCCCTGAGACCTGCCATAAAGTCACCAGCACCTGCCATAAGTGGCCCCTATTTTAGCCAGAAGAATATAACGCTGTTAGCCATATGGAGAAACCCTGTCCCTTCCTGCTCATTCCTCAAGTCAAAGGAAAATGTGTATCTAGTCCATTAGGTAACTGCAACGTGAAAACAGCTCCATTTTTCTTAGCTGCATAATACAGATTTAGAGCCTCATTTCCATTAAAATTACTGGACTGAAATGTCCACTTGGAATCCTTATTATGATGGATCTGTATTTAGAGACAAATATATATGTCGTGAAATCTCTGGTTGAACTGTCTGTTTTGGAGAAAGCTTGCTTTTAAAGATTTGCTCCTGGAGATACAAGATCAGGGCACTTAAGGGGAGCCACAATTTTTGCAAGATAGTCTTCAAATTTTCATACAATTGAGACTGAGATCTGGTTTACTGGCTGATGTGAATTTATGCCAGAAGATTCTGAGGCATCAGAAATATCTGGATTTTGATAGCAATAAGATGTAATAGCTATACCAGGCTGAGCAAATGAGTCAGGTGCTCATTTAAGGCTTAAGTCAAAATTCTCCCTGTGTGACATGGACTGTATGTTTCCTTCCTTGCGCCCATGCAGTTGCTTTTGTTTTGTGCCCCATTGTGAAAATTACAAGAAATTTCTTTTTTTAAAAGCTAACAAAGGTGAAGTGCATGCCTAGCAATCAGGCTTGTTAAAATCTAGGAAACACTGATAATCCAATCAATGAAAAAATGCATGTGGTCTCATTTCATCCTTACATCATTCTGGAGTGAGGGTTTTAAACATTTTGCTTTTTCTGTATGGTTTTGCTTTTCACCGAGATCCCGTAATGAGGTTTTATTTATTATCTGTGGAATTACGAGAGCTGGGAACATTTATGCATGGCCTTCTTACAGAAAGCTGGTGGGATGAGAACTCATGAACTTCACTGAATGGAGGGTGTAAATTAAGCAGGAGGATCGGATTAAGCAGGAAGGGAGGAGACGTAGTTTTGCATGGCATATAAAGAGATGCATGAGCTGGATGGAGCAGAACACATTGGTGGAGAACATTTGGGCAAAAAGCAGAGGAGAAAGAAGCCACACTGGCATCCGTGTCAAGTTTTGATATAGACCTCCTAGTCAGACTGAAGATTTGGATGATGCCTTGCTAAATCAGTTTACCAAACCTTTAGGGAAGACCAATCTAGTATTAATGAGAGGCTTCAAGTGTCCCAATCAATGTTGGAGGTCCAGCTCAGCCAAAAATATAAGGTCCAGCGAATTGTTCACTTGCATTGCTGCCAACCTCATCTTCCAGAAGGTGGAAGCAGCAGCAAGGAGACAGGATGTTCTCGACCTGGTTCTTACTTACAAGGAAAAACTGATCAGCAGGATGAAGACATTCGGAATTTGGGGTGGACATGACTGTGACTACTCAGAATTAGTTATACCAAGAAAAGAGAAGCTTGAAAGTTGTGTATCACACCCTCTGTCTTGCAGAGTTTTGAATTTCTGGTTAAAATTTCTTTTTGCTACACTATAGTAATGCAGAGACTTGTCGAGTAGAACACTATAGCCATAAATCCCCCAGAGTCCAGTACTTTCTCATTAACTGGCACTTAAACTTCCATAACTTATTCTGAGACATTCTGTTACTTACAGTTGCATCAGTAACTGCATACTTTATTTACCCTACTCATACTTAGTTACCAACTGAACTGGTCAACAGCAAACAAAATACCTGCCACTAGCTGACTAAGGAGTGGGAGAAAGTCAGTCAGCAGAGAAGCGGGGCTCTTTTTTTTTTTTTAATTCAGTGCCTTGAAGGAACAATGGGTTAGTGCTGGCGAGACAGAGGATCAACTATCCCAGAGAAATCCCTCCCAGTCACTTACACAGGAGACAGCATGCAAGGTTGCAAACAAAACATGGACACTCTGGATGTCAAGAAAGCTGATTTCAATAAACTTAAATAAATACTGAGTGGGACTGCAGGTTCAGAAATATCAAAAGAGAAGGGAATCAAGAGAGAGAGAGAGAGAGAGAGAGAGAGAGAGAGAGAGAGAGAGAGAGACTGAAGGCACAAGCACAAACAATTCCTATGAGAAAGATAAACTTGAGACATCTAAAGAAAACAGGATGTCTACATAATGAGCTTTCAATTGAGCATAGATTTAAAAAGTGCATGTGCAGGAAATGAAAAAGAGCCAGATAGCTAAAGAAGAGCATAAACGAGTTGCTAACATTTGTAGGGTTTTCAAGAGAACCATAGCTCTGAATGACCATAGCTCTGAATGACCAACAAAAAAGGAGTGTTTCAGCCATAAGCAAGGCTGTTGGTAAGGTTTCTCAGAATATTCTTGTGACCAAGTCTGTAAAATGTAAAATGTGTAAAATGTGATTTTAGACAATACTGCTATTAGCTGGAGTTGTATCTGGTTAATAACATTTATTGAAGGTTCCTTATCGTCTTGGAGAGGAGTGAAAAGAATGATGGACTCTCCTTCACCGGAGGTATTTAAAAAGCACTTGCATGGCTGTCTGCCAGTGGTCTGCCAGGGAAACGTGAGCTCTGGGTTTTCTGCTGTGTCAGCATTACCCTGGGGTCCTTGCAAGCTCCACCACTCTAAGATTTCAGGGTAGATCTTATCATAAAGCCACATTCTGTGCAGAATCCTTTATAGGATTCTTAAGAGTGGCAGCATGTCACTGGAGACCAAAAACCAGGTGTGTGGTAGTATTCCTGATTACTGTGTACAAGTGCAAGATCTGGAGAAACCTAACAGGGGAAAAAATTTGATTCCTTTGAAATGTCATGTTGAGGGAGAGTTTCACAGGTCTGACAGACTGCCTGGAAGATAAGAAGGTAGATGCTTGATCAAATCAAGATTGAACTCTCTCTAGAAGCAGAAGTTGTATAACCAGCACTTTAAAGCAGACTAGTAGCACTTTAAAGCAGACTTTCTACTATGTAACTTTATATGGATTACTATACATGATTGCATTGACTGATTTCATAAGAACACCAGTGTTTTCCATGGTCCTTTCCTCCCCTCATAATGGATTTTTCTTTTCTGTGTACTCTTTTTCTCTCTACTGTTACCTTTTAATGTTCTAAGATGCCTCTTTTAATTCCCTGCTTTTAACTTGAATATGCCTTAAATGTTCTAGGCAGTATATGGCCCCTCATTATTGTAAGCCACCTTGCGTTCTTTTCCAAGGAGAAAGGTGGGATAAAAATATTCAAAATAAATAAATAAATAAATAATAAAAGCAAAAAGCAAAGTGTTCTGCTTATATACTGCCCCATACCACTTCAAGTAGTCTCTGGGCGGTTTACAGTTTAATTACAGCATGCAGGCTACACATTGCTCCCCTTCCCAACAAGCCGGGTACTCATTTTACTGACCTCGGAAGGATGGAAGGCTGAGTCAACCATGAGCCTGCTTCTTGATTTTAGCTACAGTACAAACATTTAACCACTGCGGCATGAGTAGTGATAGTCAGTACAGATAAACAATCAGCACAGAATGTGGCATTATGATAATAAATAATAAGTAGGGATTACTGGGATAATCTCTGTAACTAGCAAGTGAGCAATCTTGCAGCTCCATTTTGAAGGAGCCGCATTGAATGTACATTACAGTAATCCAAGAGGAATGCAACTATGAATATATGATAGAGCATCTGTCCCTCAGATTAATAAATGCCCATTCAACTAGATCTTCTTTAGCATTGGCACTTAGGGTGGCCACCCCTACGGAAGCCTGACAAAGTGTTACAAGAAACCGGGCGTTCTCAGCGGCTGCCCCTGCTCTTTGGAACAAATTTCCAGTTGACATCTGCTTAGCTCCATCTGTGGCAAAGTTTAAGAGCTCTTTAAAAACCTGGCTCTAAAGTGAGGCTTTTGGCAATGTTGCCCATTACTCGCCACCTACCTGATGACCTGATTATTATGATTTGCTTACTCTTTATGTTTATTATGTTTATTTAATGTGTAAAACGGTGTTTTATTTGTTGTTTTAACTTTCTTTGATACTGCCTGGAGTTGTTCCTTGAATTAATCTTGGTGGAATGAATGAATGAATGAAT
>JAHTLZ010000010.1:67998960-68020891 GCA_023846285.1 Phrynocephalus versicolor
TTATTATTATTATTATTATTATTATTATTATTATTATTATTATTATTATTATTATTATTATTATTATTATTATTATTAACCATTCCATCTAGCTACATGGCTACTTGGGGTGGTTTATAAAATTGAGCAAATACATAACATAACCAACATACAATACAATAAATAAACAAACCAGCATAATAAAACATAATAGTTTAACAAAAGAATAAACATCAAACCATCAAACAAAGAGCAAGAGGAGAAAAAAATAAAATAAATGACAGTGAATCACTAACAAAATAATTTATGGTAATACCCAGGGAAAGCCTTTCTAAATAGCCACATCTTCAGATGTTTCTTGAAGACCGGGAGCGAAGAAGCCAGACTAATCTCAGGGGGAAGTTGGTTCCAAAGATGAGGGGCTGCCACTGAGAAAGCCCAATTCCTTTTATCGGCCTCCTTCAGTAATGGCACCCGCAAATGCCCTGCCTGAGATAGTCTGGTGTTATGGGCAGTATTCCACAGCAGGAGCCATTCTGCCAGACAGCAAGGTCCTAAACCGTTTAGGGCTTTATAGGTCATCATTAGAACCTTGGAAATACAGTATTGGATCGGCAGCCAGTGCAGTGCAGGCAGCATAGGGGTGATATGTTGGTGTTTCCTTAACCCAGTAACAAATCTGGCCACATAATTTTGTACCAGATGGAACCTCTGCATAACTTTCCATGGCAGCCCCATGTAAAGCTCACTGCAGTAGTCTAATCTCAAGATTATGAGTGCATGGACCAATGTAGTAAGAGCGCCAAAGTCCAGGAAGGCACGCAGCTGAGGGATCCGCCTAAGATGATAGTGGATGGAATGGACCACTGATGCTACCTGGGCTTCCATGGAAAGCACTGGGTCCAATATTATCCCCGGACTACACATCTCATCCTGCATGGAGGGAGTCACCTCCCCGCAAAGCTGAGGGCACTTCCTAAACCACCAACCACTGGCGCCCCCACCCAGAGGACATCAGTCTTACCTGGGTGCAACCTCAGTCTATTCACACTTCCTTATCCCGTGCTCCCCCCTCCTCCAAGGTAGGGTTTTTTTTTTTTGACAAGGAGGGCTGTGAACAGTGGGGGCTGACCCCACTGCCCACAAACCTTCCTGTCCAGAAAACCTACCTTCAAGGAGGGGGGAGCACAAGAGAACACAGCAGACAGTGGTAAATTCAAGCTCCATTTGAATTTACTGCTGCCTCCTTCCTTCTCCTGTGCTCCCCCTCCTCCCAGGGGGGGGTTTCTAGACAGGGAGGGCTGTGAGCAGTGGGGGCTTCCCCTACTGCCCATAGCCCCCCTGTCCAAAACACCCCACTGGGAGGAGGAGGTGGTGGCGGAGAAAGGAGCAATCAGGCAGTGAATTTACTGCTGCCTGGCTGCTCCGTTCTCCCTAGCCGCCTGCCTCCCAGCTGGGATTTTGTGACAGGTTGAGCTGTCAAAACCAGTTGGGAGGTGGTGGCAGGCAAGAACCAAGCAGGGAAACAGCTGGAAGATCTCACTGCTGAAGCGAGATCTGGTGGCAGCTCCCCGGTTTGGTTGCTCCAGAACTGAAAACATCATTTCGTTTCGGTTAGAACATAAGAACATAAGAACATAAGAAGAGCCATGCTGGATCAGGCCAAAGGCCCATCTAGTCCAGCTTCCTGTATCTCACAGTGGCCCCACCAGATGCGTTTTGGAGCGCATGAGACTAGATATGTCTCCTGATACCACTCCCCTGCATCTGGCCCTTGAAGTACCCCAGTTTTAAGCCTGGAGATTACACATCTCCATCATAGTTTGTAACCTGTGATGGACTTTTCCTCCAGGAATCTGTCCAATCCCCTTTTGAAGGCATCCAGGCCAGATGCCATCACCACATCCTGTGGCAGGGAGTTCCATAGACTAACAACACACCGGGTGAAAAAATATTTTCTTTTGTCAGTTCTTACTCTCCCAGCCCTCAATTTAAGTGGATGTCCCCTAGTTCTGGTATTTTGTGAAAGGGAGAAGAGATTCCCTCTATCCACTTGACTCATGCCCTGCATTATTTTGTATGTTTCAATCATATCCCCCCTCAGGCGCCTTTTTTCCAGACTAAAGAGGCCCAAATGTTTTAGCCTTTCCTCATAAGGGAGGTGCCCCAGCCCAGTAATCATTTTAGTCACTCTCTTCTGCACCTTTTCCAGTTCCACTATGTCTTTCTTGAGATGCAGTGACCAGAATTGTACACAATAGAGATGGGCACGACTTAGCGGTATTCCCGTTTCTGTTTCTGTTACTCGGTTCCGTTACTCTACAGAAACGGTAACGGGAATTACTCCGCCAGACTTCGAGCTTGAACCGACGAACGAACAATTTTGGTCTGATTTGTCGTGCTCGTTACCACGCGGCACAGAAAAAAAGTTGTTAAAAGTTAAAAAAAACCCCGGTTCCCGGCCAAAAAGCAGGCGGAAAAATGCCTGCCGTGCCTCAGGGCACCTACCAGAGGGGTGGTTTCTGGAGGTCCCCGGCCTTCCCCCCCCATCCCCCATCCTGGGCTGCTCTGGTGGGACTCGCCGCAGGCTCGCAGCCAGCAACAAGCCCAGTCTCGCCGCCGGCCGCCGCAATTAAAGCGCAAGCAAGCGGCACGGACGGCACAGGAAAAAAGATTTAAACTCTCCCCCCACCCATTCCCGGGCCAAAAAGCAGGCGGAAAAATGCCTGCCTGACTAAGGGCGCAGGGCACCTACCGGAGGGGTGGTTTCTGGAGGGGGGTGTCCCGCCTCCCCCCGTCTCCTGTCCTGGGCAGCCGGACTCGAGTCGCCAATGCCATGCAGTGCGGGCGGGGGATCCAAAATGGGGCGGCGAACGCAATATTGTTTTTGAAATCGTGGTCCAAAAACACACAAGCACAACAGAAACACGTGAAAATTTATAAACTGCCAGATTTTTTACAGTAGCAGTGGGTTTTTTCTTGCAACAAAATGTCTCTCCTCTCCTCCTCTGTCCTCCATTGATTTTATATTATTTTATTTTATTTACACCTGCGCAATGATGGGCTGGCCGAGTGGCCATGTGGGAGTGGACCATGCAAATTTTTGGAGCCATCCCACCAATCGCATGGCCACTTGGCCATGGAGACTTCTGGGATGTGCCAAAAAGCCCCCTAAAACCTGCCCTAGCCCCCTAACTCTAACCCTAATCCTTGACTCCCTTACCCATATGTCACAGACTATCTTCTTAGTGGGTCAGAGAGGCACCCAGAGGTGCAAACCACTAGCCCACCGTAATCTTACCCGTCACTAGCCTAACCCTAGCCCTTGCACTAACCCACCTTAACCCTAAGCCAGATCTACTTGTATTGCACTACACGCAAGTACGATTCCCTTCTTTGTGGGACATGGCAGGTGCGACCCACTCCTTGGAGGGTCGTACCAGAGGACCAGGTGGTCTCACTGTCTGCAAATGGTATGCATATCCATATGGCTATGCATGCCATTTTGCAGCAGCAGGTGAGGAGGGGAGACCCCCATGTTGAGGGGTCTCTTGGAGCCTGCTGCTGCCCCTTCCTAGTGAGTGAGGATAGGAGGCACCCACGGGTGCCTCCAGGAGCCCACTTTCCCTTTATAGCGGGCCAGAGGAGGCACCCACCCCACAGAGGTGCCTCCAGGAGCCCACTACCCCCCCAAAAAAATCAGTACTAATGACAACGAAAAAACGAAAAAACGAACCGACTAATTTTTGCAAAAACGGAAACGAGCCAAAACGGGCTGCCTCCGACACATGACAACTCGAAAACGTCATTTTCCCTAGTCGTGCCCATCTCTAGTACACAATACTCCAGGTGCGGCCTTACTATTGTTTTGTATAATGCCATTATTATGTTGGCTGTTTTATTTTCAGTCCCCTTTTTGATAATCCCTAGCATGGAATTGACTTTCTTCACAGCTTCCACACATTGGGGAGACACACTGTCTGCCATTTTGTTTCATTTTGAAATGGTTTGAAACATTAGAAAATGATTAAATAGCATGTCGTTTTTTGTAAGGTGCCCATTCCTAGTAGTGATCCATCTAGCAATGCTTTCTTATTCACATTTCGTCAGGCAAAATGTGCTGCTGGCTTTCCCATGCTGAAACAAAATTGGCAGGCAACTCATGCTTCTTTCTAGCTGAAGCCTCTATAATGTCAACTATTTGTGGATGGTCAACTCTAGACACTGTCCAATCTTCTTAGACCAGGGTGCGTATCCATGTGCCACAGGTCAGAGACAATTCTCCCTTGTTACAGTTGCCCATGATCACGAGGTAATCCATCCGATTAAAGCTAACTGCTGCTGTGAACAAAACACTAATCCTTGTGTAAGAAGGCCTGGCAATATGCAGGTGCACAACACAGACAAGCTCCAAACAAAATAAGGAAATGCTGGTGAGGGTCGGGAGCAGGTCACTCCATAAAACGGATAACTGGAATATACCTAAACAACCACCTAATACATAGAACAGCACAATGGGAAACATTTGCTGGTTGTTTCTGACAGCAGTTCATTGGTCTTATTTGCTCTCTCACTGGCCTTTCTTCACATTATGTTGAGTTCAGGCTAAGGCCATAGCTTGCTTTCTCCAATTTTATACTATAAACAACCAACTGCTGACATAATGGACACCTATCTTATAGCCATTGACTTTTGCCTTATGCTTTAAGGAGCCATTAGTGTAACAAAGCAGGAGGTTGACGTTATGGAGGTTTGGATCACAGAAGAGAAGATTCAGTTAAATATCCGGCAGGTTTCCTTCCTTTGATTCTTTCCTATCCTGGACATCTTTCGACGTGGCTGAAATAGTTAGTAAGAAATGAGTCGGATGTTATTTGCAGTAAAAAAAGTACTTTATATATAGAAACAGCTGTGCAACCAATCATGCTCAATTCAGCTATCAATGATTGCTTGTTCGCCGTGGGTGTCTCCCTGTTAAATATGGCAGCAATTTCAAAAATACATCATTCTGCCATGTGAAAAAAAGCGAAATGTTGTAAAGTCCATGTCTCTGCTGATTTTGTACTATTGCTGATGGACGTTTCATGGGACATGATGATGGATTCTTTGGAAGAGGCTCCTGGGGCACTTTAAAAATAATACTAATAATCAGCATGCCGTGTTATGTTATGATGCTGTTCTGGAGAAATAGCCTCTGTTAACCTGTACTTTTCTTGGAATTGTTCCCATTTACAGTTGAAGGAAAATAACCAAAATGAAATCTAACCCATGATCTCAGTGCAAATAATTTGTATGGTGCTTGAATTTCCTCAGTGGCAATGATTCACAGTTATGGAAAAAGTATACTAAAGCCTTGCTAAATCATTCAAACCAGAGGATAACACTAATCTATTTGCTTCTACCTGTTATATTTGAAAGGCAGTGTTCTTGGCTGCTGTTTAGTTTTATGGGTACCTGTGGATATGCTTGGCCTTTCATTTTGTACATGGTGTCCTCTGTTGAATCAGAAAGGGAAAAGATCCAAAATGGGGAGGGAGACGTTTCCTCTTGTGATATGTTGCATGGAAAAGAATGAATGGGAAAGAGCAGTCTGCTTAGGGAAGATCTTTGGAACTCTTGTTTAGGCAAACATACATGTACCTCCCAACTTGCTTGCTTCACATCCCAGCTGTACATTGTCGATGATATATTACCCCCTCTATCTCCAGTTGTTGGAACAGATTCTCTTCACCTACCTACCCTATACATGCCTTTTCATGCTCTTGACCTGTATAATATCTCCATACATCTATTCCAGCTTTCTTCTACAGTAATACCTTGGTTTATGAGCATAATTCATTCCGAAAACATGTTTGCAAACCAAAATCCTCTTATATCAAAGCAAATTTCCCCATAAGAAATAATGGAAACTAATTGATTTGTTCTGGGGCCCCATAGACCACATACTGTACACACAAAACACCAAAACTCACAAAAGAAGTTGTCTAGAAATCCACGTCCACACCATGGTTTAGGCACCTGGCTGTGGAATCTGCTCTGCTGGGCACCAACAACTGGATTTTACTCTGTGTTTTTAATGTGACAATAATAAAGTGCAATTTGTAGCACTATATGCCCTTGACTAGCTGTCCCATGACTAGAAATGGTTTGAAAATATAAAAAAGGATGTTGAAAAAAATTAAATAAAAATATAAAGAAAAATAAAAATCCTAATGTGTACTCCCATTTGAAAACATTCCTGGCTGGTGCAAGGGAGACCTCTATTCCTCTCTCCTCCCTCTACTTTTGGAGGCTGCCTGAGATGGAATCTTGCAGACACTCCCCACAATCCTGCAGGGGCATGGAGGGAGGGAGAGACACCACTGGCTCACTTGTGATCATGTGCCTTGCTCCAGTGCTTGTATTTCAAGCCATTGCTTGTTGATCAAGACAAAATTTAAAAGAAATGTTTGCTTGTCTTGCAAAATGATCATAAATCAACTTACTCTTAAACCAAGGTATTACTGTAGTAGGCCAGTCTACCTGTATGTCCTGCACAGACTCAAGCAAGTGGAAATTTGTAAAAATAACAGCCCAGCATTTTGCCAGGTTCTTCATTCCATTTGAGTTGTCCCCTCCCCCAAGGGCTCTGAGACTTCACTTCATCTTCTTCGGCTATGCATGGTAGACCATTGGCTACGAAGCAGCAGAAAACAGTTTCCCAAGCTCACTGCACATGTTTTATAATAGCAACGATGCCCTTGGAATCAGTTAATACTGCAATCAGCAAGTGGTTTGTCAGAGCGTTTGCTGCCCTTGACATCACCTTGGGCTATTAGCTCACAAATCGGTCATTAGCCAGTAATAATGACCAATTTCGTAAGGATGATTGCTTAAATATCACCCACCTTGAAAAGAGAATTATTGCTTGACTGAAAAACGAATCTTTATTTTCAACTCAATGGACCTAATGATATCTTCTTATTTCCCATCTTTTGGTGCTGGAGATCATAGAACAGAAGAGCTACTTCTTCTCTGCCTTTCACAACTTGCCTTCAAGTGGGGGGAAGCCCTCCGTCCTTGTATTAATTCTTAAAGCATGAATGGATGAAGACAGATGGCAATAAAACCAATGTAGCTGAAAGTGACTTAAATGGTAATAGATTCTTTATGATGTCCAGAATTTGTGGACTTTCAGTCTTTTCATAAATGTACTGGAACTGTCATCTTAACCTTAGAGTTTTTGTTATTGCCGTTGGTCTTACATAACCTGTAAAAAGTATCCCAGGAAGGGCAGTCTTCCCGCAGTGTACTATGTCTTGTGTCTTAGCTTTGTTACTTGGGCAACACTCCTCTGCTCCTATGTTTTATTATGTTATTATATTGTTGGTGATTATAATATGATATGTGTTTAATAGTCAGGTTTATATGCTGTAGTTTTGCTTTTGCTTTTCACTACCCAGAGTAGTCGTTGGGCTAGATGAGTGGTATACAAATACAGTGGTACCTCTATTTACGAGCAACTCTACTTATGAGCAATTCAACTTCAGAGCATTTTAACTGCTGCCTTACAAATTTTAGATGAGGTCTGCTCTACTTACAATTTATTTATTTATTTATTTATTTATTTATTTATTTAATTTTATTTTTTAAGATACGGCTGCTCTACTTACGAGTTGTTTGACTTATGAGCATGCATTCGGAACAGATTAAACTCATAAGTGGAAGTACCACTGCAAATAAATAAATAACAGAAGAAAAATCTAGGAGCAACATCATCTTGTATGATTTTTTTTGTATCTTTGCAGAATGCAGAGCAGAAAATATCCATGACTGCCCCAGCAGATAAACTGGCTAGGATCTAAGGCTGTGCACATTATTTTTTCACTTATGGCAGTGTCTCAAGGGGACCAAACACCATCCTCTTTGACAGTGTCAAGGTGCGTTATCAGCACTCACCCTAGGCAATTTTCCTTTTAAATAGCTCATAGCCCTCTTCCCACATTGGATCCCCCACCCCAGTTGCCATTTTATTTGAAATGGGAAGTGGACATCTAGGAACTCATGATTCACTTATATAGTCTGGCTATCAGGAGAGTCTTTGTGGCTCCTGGAGGCTCCTACTGGTAGAACACTGGCCCTGAGTTTGTCAGCAGCACTATCCCTCCCTACTCTGAGTCACTTGGAAAAGTTTCTACAGAACTAAATGATCACTAATGGTATCAGCAACAAGGTGGTGTTCATGATTATCTGTATAGTATAGTCTGCTAACTGACATTGCAAATAGTTATAGATCAGGGTTGTCCAAATTTGAACAGCCTGTAGTCTACTTTAAACTGCCAAATGTTCCCCCCCCCCCCAACATGCTGCTGCTTGTGGCTGATTGGGAGGATGGTGAGGACTTTGCTGGCTACTTCTAAAGGTCCTGTGGGCTACCAGTTGCCCGCAGTCACCACATTGTGCAGGCATGCTATAGATCAGTGTTGGCGAACTCTTGGCACAGGTAGAGCCCTTTCTTTGGCCACCCGACATCACCCCTTCACAGCCACCTGTGTTCAGGTTAAATTGCTGCATTGGCACATTTGTGAAAAATTAGTGGGTTTGGAATCACAGTTTGGGCACTCAGTCTCTAAAAGGTTCACCATCACTGCTATAGATCATACTACTACAGCTAAAACAATCATTTAAAGTTGTAGTTCTTTTTAAAAAATAAAATAAAATATTATTCTCGAACCCTGCGCATTCTGAGGAAGAAAGACACTTCCTTTAAAATCCTCATCAGGAAGAAGTGTGGTCTTTCCAGCCTCCCCTAGTATTAAAAAAAATCACATCTATTTTTTTCCTAGTGTTGAGTCACAAAGATAAATGGTTGTAAAACTAAGCAGCCGCTGCGTGGAAATTAGAAATAGACTGGGATTTTGTTAACAATGGGACAGCTTGTAAATCTGTGAAACAGAACATATTTTATTCTTGTGTAGTGTACTACGACAGAAGAAAGTATAATTTAGTCATGTCTGTTTTGATACTGCTACAACTTGGATAGTCATACATGACTGATACATGGAATTAGTTCCACATTTCTTCCTCTTGCAATTAGCATATTAATGCAGAAGGCTGGTAACATTAAAAGCCTAGATGCATGAGTGCTCTCAATATCTTATCCACTGGACTACGATGTTCAGTTTTATTAAGTTGATGCAGGGATGAATCAAGAGATAAAGGCTGCTTTGCTCTGAGCTCTTGTTGCTGAAATGTGCTCCCTTGTTGACACTGGGGGTAACATTTTAGAACCATCTAAACATGACAAGGCATAGCATGCTCAGGCCTTGACAAGTTTTCATCACAGGTATCTACATGGGGAGGAGGGATACATAGGAATTATTTCAAGGGAATTTTCTGCAACCTTTCAACTGGTCTTGGCTGCAAAATGTTGTTCATGGAAGCTCTTTGAAGGTGTCCCTCCAAGAAGAAGGAACCAGGAGTCTCATTTGGCCTACTGGTTTGCCCATCCCTGTTAAAAAGCAAATAAAACACATACGAAAATATTAGATAACTTTCAACAAAACAAAAGAAGAAAACAACAACAACAACAACAACAACAACAACAACAACAACAACAACAACAACAACAACAACAACAACAACAACAACAACAACAAACAGGATAATATTGGCCAGGATCCTGCTAGCATATGCATAAGGTTTGTGTAACTTGTCCCAGTTCATTACGCTTAACTGATGAAATGGGAGGTTGCATCTCAGTCATGTCCCTGGTCACGCATCTGGTTGCACGACCTAAGTATGCCCCAGCACCATGTCTATTAGCCACAATTAGCTTTGGCAATTTACACAAATTGCAGAACAACAGTAATTCTCTGGCCATCAGATGGTAAAAAAGGAGTAACACAAAGGACAGGTCTTTTCAATTCTGACATGCTGATTGAAGATTCTGCAACAAGCCCTTGTAACAACTAGCTGTACAGATCTGTGCAGCATACACACTGACCAGGAAGTTAGACTAAATTCTTTCCCAAGTTTCATTAGAGTAAGTGCTGTATGAAAGACCTGAAGCCTGTATGTGAGCAAGCGTCAGGTCTTTTAAATATGGTTAAATATGGTTAGACATTAGCAAGAAATGCTCTAGCCACAAAGGTCTTGTGGTCAGATGATCTTTTTCTTTTCGCATTATGAGGCCCTCTGTTTTCCTGGAAGCACCACAACTTTGACCTTGCTTCTCAACCTGATACCCATGAAGAAATTCTCCCCAGGTAGATTGACTGACGACCTTCCTTTGCACCCCTAATATGCCTGTTAACTTGGAAATAAGTTTCATTGTGGATCCTGTTACAGTACTTGCTTAAAGGTAAGGGTTCCCCCCGCACATGCATGGTAGTCGTGTCCAACTCTAGGGTCAGTGCTCATCTCCGTATTCAAGCTGAAGAGCCAGTGTTGTGCAAGTCTGTGGCCCTGTGGCTGGCATGGCTGCAAGGAAACACTGTTTTACCTTCCTGCTTTTTACAGCGGTACAGCGGTACCTATTTATCTACTTGCATTTACAGTGGTACCTTCTGTATAAAGGAATTAATTCGTTCCAAATGAAATTCTGTTAAGCAATTCTGTTAAGCAAATTTTCCTTTATACAAATTTCCCATAGGAGTGCATTGAAAACAGAGTAATCCCTAATTGCAACCATTTTATGTTGTACAGATTCTCCCCATTGACAACAGATTTTATGTTATACAAACTGTTTGTTATACGAGGGTCCACAGTACATTCTTTTGAACTGCTAGGTTGGCAGGAGCTGGGGTTAACAGTGGGAACTCACTCCGTGGCCCCTGGGATTTGAATTGCTGAGCTGCCAACTTTGTAGCCAATGGTTTTCGGTGCTCTAGCCCACTGAGCCACCATGCCCCCTACTTGGTTTACTTGCTTACATCAGTGTTAAGTCCGACCGTGACTACAAATTACCCTCAGTTAATTTAAGACTTGTATTAAGTTAAGCCGTGATTTAGGCTGATGTGTGAAGAGAAATGCAAACACCAATGGCAATTCTCTATTGATTTACACCAAGCTCTGAATGAATGACACCCTTCTTGAATGCTATAAAGGAAGATGGAAAAGATGACCTGGATATTCAGATGGGAATCAAATTTTTGTCCATCCCTCAGCTCAGATGTACTGTATGTCAAAATTTGTTTGTTTGGTTCAATATACACCAGGCCTGCCCAACAGGTAGACCGCAGCTACAGGTAGCCCGCAAAGGGTTCCAAAGTAGCCTGCCGGCCATCAATAAAAAAAAGTGAGGGGATAAGTTCTCCACCCCTTCCTCTCCCATCCCAAGGACCACCACTGCCCCAGCAAAGTTCTGGGTCTGCCATCCCACTGTCTCAGCCGAGCGGGGCAGTTCAAGGGCCATGGTGCATTGAAATCTGTTGCCACCAGAAGAGATTAATTGGTTTTCAATCCATTCCTATGGGAAACCCTGTGCTCGACTTACAAAAGTTTTTACTTATGAGCATGTGCTTGGAATGGATAAAATTCGTAATTAGAGGGTTTTAGTATAGTAGCCCTCAGGTACTTTGGGCTGGATAAAGTAGACCTTGGCCTGTTCAAAGTTGAACAGCCCTGATATACACTGTTGCTTGTATCTTGTGTACTGCAATGGCTGCATTAGCTTCGACCAGTGTAAAGCCTAATCAGTTGATGTTGATGAAGCCTTAATGAATGTTGTATAGGCCAGGAAGCAGTGGAAAATAAATGAATTTCAGCTTTTTTTTTTTTTTGAAGAGCTGTCAACTCCACTTGTTGCAGTGTTTCAGTGGAACGTCCTGTTCGATAAAGCCTCTGAGAAATGTGGAGGAGTTTGGAAGAGGAGATGGAAAAACAGGATGCTGAATGGCAGACTTTACTAATTCATTGTATCTGTAATGAATTTAGCAGCAGCACATAGTGCAAGGTAAGGGAGTGCTGGAGAATTTGAGTATGAAATGTGTGTGGGGGGGTGTATGTGAGAAGCTAGCCATCTTTCCCTTTGAGTCCCCCCACCCCACCCCACAAGCTGGAGGCCTGTTAGCATTTTGCAATATTTCTATAGTTAACAATCTTGATCAGTAGCAAAAATGAAGAATGCTACTCTGTGCTTCTGTAGATTCATTCATCCTAGAGGCATAGAGAACTTCACAAATGCCGTGGAAGCCTCTATTAAGTACACAAAGCTCCCTGACAACAGGACATTGATACTGTTATTAGAAGATTAATAGAAAAAAAAGGAAGATGGGAAAATCAGACATATTCAATAGTCTTGGTGACAGCGGTGGTGAAAACGATGATGTCGCACAATTTGAAAACAGTAATTGTAGAAGGGATGGCCATGTTAGTCTGTGTATGCATGAAAACAAAATGAAAATGAAAAGTTAAAAAAGGCAAAACCATGGCGGCACCTTAAAATCTAACTTTATTTTTGATGTGAACTTTCATGGACAAGTTGACTTCATCAGACATAGAAGGAAACATGGAACCCTGACATATTAAGGTAAACTGTATTTAGCCCGCTATATAGCTCAGTGGTTTAGATCTCGGGCTGCAATTCCCTTGACTTTCCTATACAATGCTTCCAAGTTTGGTGAAGTTTGGGTTTCTGATGTCCAAAGTATGCAACCCCAAAGAGGCCCCCCAACAAGGAAAACTGCAGAGGTTGCAAATGGCGATTGGCTCCAAAAAGGACCCAAAGTGGATGATGAATTGATGAATCAAACATTGCTATAAAAATATTCATAACTTTATATTCATTACTAGGGTCATTGTGTTTGAGGAACAGATGAATTGGCCTTTCTGAATGAATTTTGTGGTTAATTTTAAAATTTCAGGCTCCTCTCAAATTTTTACTTGTGGTGGGGGAATGGAGTAGAAGCTAAAGTCTTGTTGAGACAGCTTTACTAGTATCTCCAGGTATCACTCCATACTTTGTTCATTTTTCTTATGTACTGTACTCAGTGCTCATTACTAGCAGCCTATTGACATGTCCACAAGTTCACCATTATCGAATATGGCAAGGTGATCACAGCTCCAGGCTGCTTATTCATGTCAGATTTCTGCTCTCCCCTGTAGTGACTGGAACGGCTGGAATTCCAAACAAACGAAAAACCTTCCCAAGGTAATATGAACTATTACTGGGGCAAGCATATACATCTAAGAAGTGAACCCATTGTTAAAATATTTGCTGAATGGTATCATAAGATTATAGTGGCTGGAATGGCAAATGCATGGAAACCCATTTTTATTAATTTGTTAATTTATTTTAAATATTTCCCCCGCCTTTCTCCTTGGAAAGGACTCAAGGTGACAACATTGAAGGACAACATACGAAGTTTGAGACAATGAGCATACAACAGTTGCCAAGAAACATTAAAGCCGTTATCCAACGCTAAGAACAATGAATTTGAAGAGGCATCTTATATCATTTTAAAAGGCAATGGTAAAGCTAAGAGCAGCTAGTGAGCAGGTAAAGAAAAAACATGCACCCTTAACAGATGGCAACCTAAAAATGGATAACACAACTAGTACTACAAATTAAGTCGGAGCAATAATGCATAACAATTCATCTGCAAGTCACATATCAGGTAGTTAGTCACTCAAGGAAAGCTTACCTGAACAGAAAGGCATTCAAAATATTCTGATGTCTATCAAACAATATCACTGGGCCACACAAAAGCCAAGGACAACACAATTACTATAATTTACTGACACTAAAAATGCAACTTGAAACATATACAGCCTGATCAAATAATCAAGTGTACTGATGTACTGGATAAGCCGGTTGTTAAGGGGAAAGTTGTCCCATCTTTGATGAATGGATAGATACGTGGCCCTTCTGACGCCAATGCCTTGCGGATGGATGGGCAATATACAAATTATTATTTATCATTATTTATTATTTATGAGACTTATATACAGTAGCCATCTAGCCGAAAGCCTACTCTGAATGGTTATTAAATAAATAAATAAATAAAAATTGTAGCTCATCCAGAGGGCCACATATGGCTCACTAGTGAATTATGATATGCCCAGAGATATGGCTGATGTCTTGTGCAAATATTTTATTTGCCCTGTCAAAAGAACTGAAGTTAAGACTCCAAATTCCTTGTATAGTTAGAACTAGAGATGGGCACAGAATGCTAAAATGGTGTTTTGTTTCATTTTTCTTTTCTTGTTTCCTTTGAAACAATTTTTTTTAAAAAAAACTTTGTTTCATTTTTCATTTTGTTTCATTTTTGTTTTGCGTTTTTATGTGTTTTATGTGTTTAACTGTTGTTTATGTGTTTAAAGTGTTGTTTTTACTGTTTTCCAAACATGTTTGGTGGAATGGCATGGAGTTTTAAAAGTTTTTTTTTTAGCCCCTGAAGCAAGTGGTGGCTGGGGCCATTGCCACTTGCTTCGGGGGTGGGGGGTGGGGGGGTGCATGGGGGGTTAAAAAAAGTTTACAAACCCTGCACTCCCCCCCCCCCAGTTGGGCAAGTTGGGGGGGAAGTGTGGGTTTTTTAAACAGTCTTTGAGCCCCTGAAGTAAGTGGTGGCTGCAGCAATCGCCACATGATTTGGGAGCTTAAATTTTTTTAAAAACATTGCGCTTCCCCTCAATCAGGCGTGTAAACCGGTAAAACCACAACTTAAGTATTTCGCTTACCTTGAAAGCCCTAATAGGTCACTGTAAGTTGGTTCTGACTTGATGGCAGAGAGCACACATACAAAGGTACAGACAGAGGTCCTTCCCTCTGCATCTTCCTCCATAAATTAGGGCCTGATCAAACAGACCATATGAAACATGGTCCATCTTTAACGCATCTTGGTCAGTTAGTTTCAATCTTATCATCTTGTTGTTGATTTAGTTATGATTATAGTGTTTTATTACATTGTTTGTTTATATATTGTACAATGTTTATGTTTGTATTTTGCTGAATTTTTGTAAACAGCCCACAGTAACTTGATTGCTAGATGGTGCAGTACATCAATCAATCAATCAATCAATCAAACAAACAAACATTTCTTTTTCCTCCTTTTTAATATCATATTTGTATGTATAGTCACATGATATATATACTCCTTGGCCTGCTGATGTGGCTGTCAGTAAATTTAGTGCTTTATGTTTTGTAGTCTACAGATGTCATCTGATATAAATCAATTCATTTTGCATTCTGTTTCTGGTCTCCATTGGCTTAAAGTTTTCTTTAAAGACAATGTAAGCACATATAACTAAAGTGGCATACACATGCCAGTCTCCTGTCGCTTAGAACTGTTAGTGGACCACCTGGTGGGATATGTTACTACATAAATGTAGGGCAGCATTAAAAAGAACTTGAATTGTAGTTGAAAAGCTAGAGGAATAAAATAACTATAAGCCATACAAAAGCAGGGGCGATGGGTACAACAGGGACAACGTTGGCTAAGTGATACATTAGTAAACTGTTGTGGAGAAAGAAAATATAAAAGTGATATATTGCTAAGCATTAAATTTTTTTTGTGTGTGGTCATGGCACACATTCGCAAAGCAAATAAATTGACATCGCATGCGCCAAAATGACAAAGATCAATGTAATACAGTGATCAGACCATTATAAAAAGGCCATACAGGCAAGGTGGAAAAAACCCAGTTGGTTGGCCAGATGAATCGATGCCACCTGTATTTCATGTGAATGGCAATTTATAAAATGATAGAATTGACAGAATAACAGCAGAATCTGTGTGACTGTGGTTCTTTTGGCATTCTGTGAGTCAATTCGCTAACTGAAAAATTTGTTATCTGAAATGAGGTTTCCCATTGAAATGAATGGGAAACTGATTAATCTGTTCTGGAAGTCTGGAAAAAAGGCAAAAAAAACCTGGGTTTTCTTCCAGACCTCTTTATAAAGTGCACTTTAATGGCATGCAGTGCTGGAACACCCCCCAGAACACCACCCCCTGCAGTGCAATGCAAACATGGACAAAATAAACCAGCAAAACTACCCCCACCTGTTCCCACAAAAAGTGCAATGGGGAAGAAGCCTGTTCCCGCGAAAAATGCAAAAGGGGAAAATGCAAAGACAAACATAAGCAGCAAGAGAAACCCAGCCTGTTCTTGCCTGCAGAGCAATTGAAAAGATTGCAAACATGGACTAAAGAAAGCAGCAAGACTACCCTCAGTCTGTTCCTGCCCCAAGTGCAATGAAAACCAGTGCAAAGATGAAAAAAAGCTAGTTCCAAAACAAATGCCAGGTTATTCCTACCAAATGTGCAATTGAAACCAATGCAAAAACACAAAGGAAAACAAGGAAACATCTCCCTACCTTTCCAAGTTCGAAAGGTCCAAATCCCTCAGCTAAAAATGTCCAGAATGACTCTAAAATACCATAACACCTCCCACCCCTCCGCAATGCATCTTTGGTACACTTTTTTTTGCAAGGCATTATGAAAAATTCATTATCTGAGACAGCCCATAGGAAAAATTCATTATCTGAGGCATCTCTATTCCTGGAAATTTCGATTCAGTATCTGAATTATTCGTTAACAGAGGCATTTGTTATCTGAGGTATTACTGTATCTTTGCCCAATCATATGCAAAAGCACCGGTTTATCTCCCAACAACAACCTAAAGATTTTATTGTCTGGTGAGAATCAAGCAATAACACAGTCAATTGCAACAGTTTTATTTTCAGTTATAAACATACGCAAAATGTTACAATAAATCTCCACATCTTGATTACTTGTATAGCAATGTAACTGCTGGTTGTTTTAATAAAGGCTCCACACTGTATCTTTGCTTCTGTGTTGCCATGTAGTCTTTGACTCTTCTTTTAACTAACCGGGTCTATGACTGTATAATAAAATTTGATTGGATTTGCTGTCTATGCAGACTGCCTTTGAAAATAGTAAAGAAATTTCAGCAGGTCCAAAATGTGGCAGCCAGACTGATTTCTGGGATGAGTAAATTCAGTCATATATCCCCAGTCTTGGCAGACCCTCACTGGCTCTCTGTCAGTTTCTGTGTTGAATTCAAGGTGCTGTTTATGACCTGTAAAGCCCTTAACAATTTAGGACCCTGATTCTTATCAGAACGCCAGCTACCAGTTTCACTAGGTTTTCTCAATCCATGGTGATAAATGTGAAGGCAAGGAATCAGGCTTTTCACTGATGGCCCCCAGTCTCTGAAATGGGTTAACAGGAGAGATATGGCAGACTCCTTCCCTTCTCAATCAATCAATCAATCAATCAATGGATTTATATCCTGCCCATCTGGCCTCTGGGCAGCTTACAACATCCAGAAATAACAAAATAACATTAACAATGCAGATATTGTTATTAATGTAAACTCCGGGAGGCAGTGGAAGATAGAAGGGCCTTGCGTGCTCTGGTCCACGGGGTCATGAAGAGTCGGGCACGACTGAGTGACTGAACAACAACAACAAGAAGAAGACATATAACATAAAACTATAATTAAAAGCAGAAAATTATATAATCAACATTAATAATAATACTCATACAAATACAACACAGTTTAAAAATTCAGAGGGCGGGCAATGGTAGCTTAGATGAGAGGCTATTATGATCTAAATTGTACAGGAAAACCCTGTTGAAACAGCCATGTTTTCAGATGCCTTTTAAAGGAATCCAATGAAGGGGCAAGACAGATCTCTGGATGCAGGTCATTCCCAAGGTATAGGCAGGTTGTTCCAAAGATATGTTAAGGAAACAGTTAAAAGAGAGTTCACTTGACAACGGAGTCCTCCAGATGCTATTAATATTAGTATCATATTTTATTTTCTAAGTCCCCCCCATTTCCTTTTCTAATTTTTGTTTTACAATTGCCGCATTGTATGTACAGTATATCATATCTATTACTATATGAAGTTTTCAAGATTGTTAATTTCAGGCAAAAATCAAAGAAAAACAAAATAAAACAAAAGACAAAAAACATGTGGCACTTTAAGATTAACTTTCATATTTTAATTGTTAAGTTTGAACTTCTTAACCACCCAGAGCAGTGCACACACTAATGGAGTGGTACTTAAATCAACCAACCAAACATTCGATCAATTAATCAATCAAATAAATTCACCCTGCAAAATATTTTTTGTTTTGCATTAAATAACTATTTCTTCTAAGCTGTGAGCAACCGGCACAGTGATTATAGTCTGTGTTGCACTGATTTTTTGTGCAGGGTGCTGTGCTAGTCATGCTAATGGAAATGAATACAGCGTCTTTGGGCTAGTCTACCCGTGACACCTGGCGTTTAAGTAATATAGTGTCCCATTGATTTCAACTGAATTTACTTTCAAAGAAATGTGCTCAGGATGATTGCCTAAAGCTACTGCTAATGATTTTTAAATTGCTCACCTTCCGTTAAATGCCTTATAAGTTGTTCCTTGGCACTTCACTGATGATCAGAGAACAAAGTGAGTTCACACTTCTCTGGTTTGTTAACTAAGGAGGGAATTGCTAAAAGACCTGGATGACATTGGCAACATTTTTCCCATGGCATCTGTGATTTAAAAATGGGGACAATGGTTTCATAGGCAGGAAAAAAAGTTACAGGTAGACAAGGTGGGTCTACTTGCCACTTCCAGAGAGTGTTTTCCCTTTACTCAGTTACTTCACCTGTGTTTGTATTTCTACCCTTTCTTTGATTCAGAAGCAATCCAGATATATCAGGGTTTCCTATGAAATAAAGCCTCTCGGAGCTGCTGGGTATCAATGCATGGAAAAACATGACAAACAAAGAATTAGAAGATTAAAATCAGGATTTTTAGCATGGCTTCCTCAAAAGACTTGACATGAACAACTCATTTTATTATATATATAATATATATCCTGTACCATCTGGCATCAACGCCAACCTTTGATATACATTTTGAGAAATGCAGTAAGGGAAGATGAGTCTCTCTACATCTTCAAGAAGTGGCAGAGTTGACAAAATGGATGCCTAGACCAGGCTTCTCCTTTGGTAAAGTGGTTTGGTGGCTTCTGTCATGGGTGACGGGCAATTTGGATTGAGTGGGGCACAGGTAGCAGCACCTTAGCTGTTCTCTTATGGGGGAGGGTAAACACAATTCCTAAGCTAGCTGCAGTCCATCAGGTAATGGGAAAGATACTGTCCCATTACTCATGTTGCATAAGATCCAGTCAAGATCTAGAGATGGAATCTTGTCTGACGCACCTCCCCCCCCCCCAAGGTTGGCACCTACTCCCTCTACAGATATTGGGTGAATCGAACAATATCCAGTTCAGAACAATGTCCTTGATGTGATCACAATTTATTTTACTTTTAAAGTAAATCTTGTATATCTTTGTGTATTTTGGCTGAAATCCTGATGTTTCGTGTACAGCTCGAGTGGAAGCCTCATGGTGCAGTGGTTAAACTACAGTACTATAGTCAAGGGATAAAAACAAATGGATTTGGGTGTCTTTCAGACTAGTAAATGTATCTCAGTGTGAGCTTTGTTAGCTAATGGAGTTTTTTTAGCCAATGTAGTCTGAGGAACATTATACTTTCAACAAATTGTCAAAATCCAGCTTTCAAGTATGGGACATTCTGTATTTCTTCCACAAATAGTAGAGATAATTTGCCTCAACTCCTAGGTGCAGTTTATGGAATGAGTCAATACTCCAGAAACAGGAAGTTCTCCTCTGCAGATCGGGCTCTTCCAACCATTTCATTCTGGCATTAAAAACAAAGAAACCTTCATCTCTTTTCTGAAGAAATAAATTGAATGGGAATGTTTGGATACCAGCACTGAAATAAAATAAATGTATGTGTAAGTTATGATACGCTGCATTAGGACATGGTAGGGGGAGGTAATGAGAGCTAGTGATTTGAGACATCTCCCCAGCCCACTGAAGGGAAACAGCTTTCTCATGGATTCCCACATCATAAGTCAGCTCATCAAACGAATGTTGCTGTAAGACATGCTTGCTTCTAATGAGCTGAATAATCACATCTGTTGTTCTAGCCTGAGAAAATTTGGGAAGTTTCTCAAATTCCTCACGTTGCTGTCATTGGCCCAACGCGATGGCCTTTTATTAGACTCCTTCTAATAAAGATGATTGCATGTGTGCGTGAGCAATACATCTGAGAATGTATCTGCAAACACCATCTGGATTTGTTTAAACATGTGTGTGGAGAGGTACACAATGATAATGTGTGACTGGCATACTAACAGGCTTGTTCTAACCGTGTCCAGCGGACTTTACTCCTACCAAGCAACTCTGTTAAGGATCACGATCACACCCAAAGCATCCAGAGTAGTGATGCCTGAAAGAGACTTTGGGTAAAGCCGTAAAAACTTATTTATTTCGAGAGGACTTTGGCGAGCCCTAATTTTTCTTTTTTCCCTATAAGGTCCCGCCATCCCTAACTCCCGAGTGACCATCTTTAGGCATATCGTAGGGCTATGCTGTCTGGTAGTCGCTTGGTTATGGTACTGCTGGTTTTTGGATGCATTAGGTTTTAACTGTTTTAATTATTCTTTGCCATATATTATATAACTATTGTTTGTGTTTACTGGCGTTTGTTCGCCCTGTGTAAGCCGCTTAGAGTTTCGTACGAAAGATAAGCGGGGTATAAATACAATAATAAATAAATAAATAAATAAATAAATAAGTATCTGAATATGGTTGGCAGCAAACGCCTTATCTGACAGAAATTAGGCAGATTAGGCTAGCAGAAATATAGGAGGAGTAGCCTAGTAGCTAGATAGGCAGTATATAAATATAATAAATTAAATTAAATTAAAAAAATAGACCCCCCCACCCCACCCCCAGTTTTCTTATCCCTCTGCAGTTGCTTATGGCTCCTTGAAGGCAGGCTCTGGAACCACAGTGAAACCCTCTGAAACTTCACTCCACATCATTGTGCTTCAACATCAGTTCCCTTGAAGATGACTTGGTATAATTGCAGCAGGTCCAGAACGCATCCACCAGATTGCAGGTGGGTGTGAGCAAATGTGATCACATCTCACCACTCTCAACTTGCCTGCACTGGTTGCCTGTGGTGGCCTGGGTCAAGTTCAGAGTTTGGGTTCTTACCTTCAGGGTTTGGGACCCTTTACTTGACAGAGCATGTGGTCCCAAGCACATCAACCCACGCCACCATGCTCCTCCATGTTGCCACACTGAGGGAGGCCAGGAAAGCATCTATCAGAAGCTGAGTCTTCTCAGTGGTGGTTTCAGCTATTTGGAATCAGCTCCTGGTTGGGCTGCACTTGACACCTTCCCTGACTGCATTACATTATGAATAAATAAATAAATAAATAAATTCTGAGGGAAATAAGTACGTATTACTAACTCTCTGAGGCTTGGTTGTCTTTCTTCCACCAGCCAAAACATGGAGGAAAAGAAACCATAATATTTTTTGTGAAATTCATGATTCCTTATCTTATTGAATCGTAGATGCACATATTAGGTCTGGTGTTTATTTATTTATATATCTTTTCTCTCCATAGGCAGACCCAAGCTTGCTTACAACAGACAAAATTATAAAACCGTTTTAAAATAATATGTAAATATCATGTTAAAAACAGTTCAAACTCGATTAAGATTAAACATCAAAATTAAAAATGATCTTAAAAATGTACAAATCTATAAACCAACATTTCCGACACAACTCACTGAAAAGCCTGCCTGGTATTTGCAACGTGGTGTCTTCCAGATGTTTTAGACTACAAAATCCAATCGGTATCTCCCAGCAGAGAGTAATGATCAGGAGGGGCTATAGGAAGTGGATTGATCACAAGGGAATCAAGTTTGAATAGGCCCATGATTGTCAAATACAGGTAGTTTGATCGTTGTGCTCCTAAATACAGAATGGAACACAACATTAACTGCAGAGATCCCTATGCTACCAAGTTATTCCTTCAGTTTCTTTCTTTCTTTCTTTCTTTCTTTCTTTCTTTCTTTCTTTCTTTCTTTCTTTCTTTCTTTCTTTCTTTCTTTCTTTCTTTCTTTCT
>JAHTLZ010000010.1:68029616-68048955 GCA_023846285.1 Phrynocephalus versicolor
GAGAGAGAGAGAGAGAGAGAGAGAGAGAGAGAGAGAGAGAGAGAGAGTCATTTTGGAGGTTCTTGTGGTTGTTTTGGAGTACTTTTTCCTGCAATTCTCTACTGCTAGAAAGGTAGGTCGATTATTGTCCTACCTTTTTTTTTTGCATGGGGGCTGTGTGTGTGGGGCTTCATTCCTTTACAGTGTACCTGCCTTTAAAGTGCACTGAACTGTTCTGTATCATGTTGAAAATTTTTGATATGTGCTGTTTGAAATGTTTATTCTGGGTTAGTCATGTTCCTGTGCAATGTGCATGTCTTTAAAGTGCACTTTATAAAGAGTTTTGCACACAAAAATGGGTGTTTTTATTCCTATGGGAAACTGTGTTTCGATTTATGAGAATTTCAACTTACGAAAATGCATTTGGAACGAATTAATTTTGTATGTCGAGGTACCATTGTACTTATCATGGCTCCTGAAGAAAACTCTAGCTTACACAGCACCCCAAAAGTCATGGCTTGAACACTGTTTCTCTGCAAAAGTAATCCTAAAGAGTGACTACAAATCCACTTTGTCACTGAAGCTTCATTACTGCAGTGCAGGATTTGGCTTGTCAAAGGTTTCTGGTGTGGAGCATCTCACTAGGAAATGATGTCTCCATAGAAAGTGCAATAGTGCCAATTAGCCCTTCACCTCCCCCTGCCCAGAAATGCCTGGTACAAAGTAGCAAAAACCTCACAGGAAGATTAAAAAAGAAACAATCAAAAATGGAACAGAAGACAGGGAAAGGACATGAGTGTCAATGAATGGAGCCTTACATTGCTGGTTGTCAGGAAAAAGAAAACTTGGAAGGAGCAACACTGAACTGCATACTTTTGCCTCTCTCTGGACAAACAGTATGATTTTGTGGGGCGGGGTGTGCATGCACGCACATTTGTGCATGCATGTGTGCATGTGCTTAGGTTCTGCTCTTATTTCGTATGGAAATGGATGGAAGGAGGACTAACCTATTTGCACTTTGGTTTGACTGAGCCCTATATGTATGGAACTTAGTCTTGAACAGAAGTTACACATAGCTTTAAGACCAATTCAGTGTTATGGGGCAAACCGCAGCCTGGGCCAATGAATAAAATTGCTCAAAGTCAGGTGGTCTCTCCTGCCGCACTATAACTTCTGGAGTTTTCCTCTCTCTTCCCCCTCCCCCGGTTCTTTTTTTTTTATAAAAAGGATGTCTGCATTCAATGACACTATGTCTCGCTCTCATCAAAACAACTCTAATGAAAAAGCAAGCCTCACAGACTATTGTCCGGTTTAGACATCCTTTAGGAGTTGCTAATATCTCTATGAGTCAAGCCATAACTCCCAGGCCACGGCTGTAAGTGTTTTATGGCTGTGCTGACCCAGTGATGTCACACTGGGCATCCGTGATGAGGTGTGGGGTGAGCAGCATGCCATCTCCTAGGAAACGGCAAGAGCTGCATGGGAGAGGAGCGTGGACGGCCCCAGAAACCATCAGCAGGGAGCTGAGCGGGGAACAGAGCAGTTGAGGAGTTCTCAAGGCTCAGTTTCAGTGGCCCATAAAGGAAATGTGGCTTATTAGTCAGCTTGCCAAACTTTTAACCTGACCTGCTCTTTTAACCGAGACCAAATATATCTGCATTCTCCTCACTCGACAGGATGTAGTTGCCAGTAAGATCTGACACTGCAATGACCCAATGCACAGAAAAGTCAACAAATCAGCACAGGAAAAAGCTACATGGTGTCAATAGCAAGACAGACAAAAGTGTCTATATCAGTGTCTTTTAACTAAGACCTCTCCCCCATCCCGTTCCATTTAAAGGACATCCTTGAATTTTGCAAACTAGCATTTTTTTTAAAAAAATAAAAAACTCCTTGATTATTACTTCCAATTCCAAATAGTTCTCTAGATTACTAATCTAGAATGGTAGTTCCCACACATTTGGGTATCATGCTGTGGCGTTTGGCTTTTGAGAAAATCTTGCACCTAATTGCTCTTAATTTGTCATTATCCATTTATCTTTTCCAAAAGTTCGATTTTGTAATTTAAAATTAAATTTAACAGCAAACTCGAATTAAAGTATTTAAAATTACTAGCACACATATGTGCAGATCATTTTGGTTTTGGATGACACCTGCATTGTATATTTTTCGTTGAGAAATGTCTCAGAAATTTGTTTGGCTGACATATTTTTTTCTTGATAAAAATCTCACAGTTTTCCACTTACCTTGGCATTTCTTCATGCACTATCAAGGAGGGCTTGTTTCCCAGTTTGGGGATGAATAACATAGACACCAATACTGTATGTTGTTATGTTGCTACCAATGGAACTCCACTCACCTCCAGGGAGCAAGAGGGTGCCATAGGCTGATCCATAACCCCCTGACTGCATCTCAGTGTTCCTTCACAGGGTTAGAGTTTCACTGGAAACAAGTATGAAGTTTAACATACTCTTCCATCATATTTCTCAGCCCAAACAAGATACTGATTGGCTAAATTTGTTTATATCTCAACAAAATATTTGGTGGCCAATAGTTCTGGCTACCAAATATTTATTAAAAGCAAGTCTCTTGCCCAAGATACACCGACTGAGAAGTATGTGTTATTGGTTTACTTTGGAGTAAGCACATTTAGGATTAAATAACCCTAGTTCTGATAGACAGCTAGGCTCTGTGATGAAGTTACATGGAAGAAAGGTGCTTCATAGTTTGGAAGCGGACCACCTTACTCTGCAGAGATACCATCAAGAGGCTATGATGAGCCGATCACAGAGATTGCAAAAGACATGCAGAATGTACCATAGTAGAGAAGAAAATATCAGAGCTTAAAATGTGGAACTCCCTGCCACAGGATGTGGTGATGGCATCTGGCTTGGATGCCTTCAAAAGGGGAATGGACAGATTCCTGGAGGAAAAGTCCATCACAGGTTACAAACCATGATGGAGATGCGTAATCTCCAGGTTTAAAACCAGGGTACTTCAAGGACCAGATGCAGGGGAGTGGTATCAGGAGACAGATATCTAGTCTCATGCACTCCCAGAGGCATTTGGTGGGGCCACTGTGGCAAGACAAGACAAATAAATTTATTAATTAGTCCTATGACCATATCAACCAATAATAACACAGAATATAAAATACATTGAAGTACATGCAACACCATCCAATAGGGTACCCTACAATACAGATTCAGAATATTCAGAAGTCATATATGTAGATCTCCTTTGCAGGATACTCCAATTTGTTCGACGTATTGCATTCTTAAAGCTGCAGCTTTAATTACAAACTTGGCAACTTTGTGAACAATGTACACATTAGAGCCCGAAAGAAGATAAGACAATCTGTGAATTGGGTCCCTATGGACTGTTCTTTCTAAAAAGGGGGCTAGATATTCAAGCCTGATGGGTGCATATAATTGGCAGTCAAAGAGAATATGAGAAATGTTTTCAACAGAAGGGGATCCACAAATACAGGTTCTCTCCTGATAAGGGAGGTGGTGAAAACGTCCATATTTGACCATGGAATCCAGCAATTGAAATCTGGCTCTAGTAAAGGCCCTTCTTAATACTTGAGGTAAGGGCACTGAAATGTATTTTTCAGGCAAAAAGGTAATTTTATTCTTAGCCAACCAGCTTAGAGATCTATTTTTAGATAATAATTCCAGGTCTGATTGTGAGATACAGGAAGATCCACTGTGAGATACAGGAAGCTGGACTCGATGGGCCTTTGGCCTGGTCCAGCATGGCTTTTCTTATGTTCTTATGTGTAATGTACAGTGGTACCTTGTATAAATGAATTAATTCATTCCAAATGAAATTCTGTTAAGCAAGTTTTCCTTTGTACAAATTTCCCATCAGAATGCATTGAAAACGAATTAATCTCTGTCTTTGCTGTTGTTCAGATTCATCCCATAGGCAATCCCGTTAAGCGATTTCCCCCTATTTTTGGATCCCCCCCCCTTTAAGTGGATTTTCTGTTGAACAAACTGCTTGTTATATGAGGGTCCACTGTATATGGATATCAGAGTGTTTTCATCAACTATCATTTGAAAGGCTCTAGTTGTGGGTGGAGTGCAGTGAAAATGCTAGAGCAGGAGGTAGGTAATCACTGCATGAGATCATTGCTTGCAAAGTGATTGAATCAACGCACACAAAGGTGGTGTGTATGAATCCCAGGAAGACAGAGGTGTCTTACTGTTGAGAGACTGTTTGATTGGCTCAAGGGAAAAAGGAGAAACACGTAGAGGCACAAGGAAGAGTTGCAAAAATAATCTTCCTGATCTGAACTGCTAGAGAGCTCAGTGACTTAGCTCCCTAGCTGCGGAGCCAGAGGCTGGGAGTTCAATTCCCCAACGTGCCTCTTTGACAGGGACCGGACTTGATGATCCATATTAGGGTTCCTTCCAGCTGTGCAGTTCAAAGGTTATTATGATCTTCATTAAAGTTCTGGCTGCAAAATAAATGAAACCACAGTTGGGTGGTTGTGGGAGGTTGTCCTAGTTGTTCTGTGACAAGATGTAATGAATAACATGTTAAATATAGGTCCAGGTAATTTATTGGAAATAAAAGCAACTCTGAGTTGTTGAGGACGTGTAAAGAAAAATGAGACTCCTTGTAGAAATGTTTAGGGTCAGAGGAAATCTGGTACAAATAAAACCACAAACTTCTCCCTAGATGTGCCCAGAAAAATTCTACTGAAAATAATGCTCTTAGAACTGCAGAGCTCAAAGGGACGTATGGGTCATTCAGTCCAACCCTTGACAAAGAGGCACAGTGGGGAATTGAACTGGCATCATCTGGCTGCAGAGAGAGATATCTAAACCACTGAGCTATTCAATAGTTGATAAAATTATTCTTAGTATTACAGTAAAGACCGTGGTCTGTGAGCCAAGGAGACTCTAGCTCAGATCCTGCAGGTATCTAATAGCTAAGATCCTGCAGGTATCTCTAGCTAAGATCCTGCAGGTATCTTAGTCTAATATGCTCAGTATTGGGACAAATACCCTGACCTTCCTAATAGGGTTGTAAGTTTAGGGAGGAAATGTAGGTTCCTCTGGACAACACATTCATTTTACACTTGGCCTACAACATCAAGTGGCCATGCTGGTTGGCAGAATATGGGATTGTACAGTACTTCAAGCTAGCAACATTTCCAAACTCTGCCGTCATCTGTATTTTGTATGAGCAAAGTGGCTTCAGACTGTTCTCCAATGCTGACTTGTTGGGATAAACCATGGTTAGTAATGACAATCCACAGTTAACTGAAAATGTGAGTAAAACTACAGCCATGGTTGCTGAGAGGAAAGAGGGAAGATCCTGTTTCTGTATGACTACATTCATGGTTTAACATCCAGTTCAGACATGACAGTGGATTGAATAGCGGCCTTGGCCAATATACGTTATGTATACCAAGGTATACCAATATACGTTATGTATACCAAGGTTCTAAACATTCTTGTCCAACTAGAGAATGCTAGAAATGCCTAAATCCTTAATGGGATTTAAGTACATAATTAAGAGTATAATTCCCTACTGTATTTCACATTTTGGGATTAGTCTCCAATCTGTCTGAAGTGCCTAGAAATATTTGCATTGATAATCAAATCCACTTCCTCCATTGCTGCATAATTGTTAGCTTTTTTATTTTTTTCTGATTAAATATCTGCCCTTCAGCAAACTGAACACTGTGTCAGCTTCACATCTATCTGTCACTTTCCCCATAATTTTCTGTAAGTCTTGAGTCTGTTCAACTTCACTACCACCCTGTGAGGTAGATAGCTATTATTTACCCAGAGATGGGGGGAAGGGGATTGAGATACTGCAATTTTCCCCTTGGGCTCCAGGACAAGTTTCTATGATACATGTGGTGGTATATGAAGATGTGGATGTATCAGCATTGCTTGAAGAAAGGCTGGTAGTGAGAAATCCAATATGCACAGCCATTGTGGTTTTAGTCATGGTAGCCCCCATTCATCTCTCAATGGAAATGGAAATGAGGCTTGCCCTAAGCACATCCAATCTCTCCTGATTTCAGAAGCTAAGCAGGGTTGGGCCTGGCTAGTACTTGGATGGGAGACCACCAGGGAATACCAAACGCTGTAGGCGCCTGGAGTAGGAACTGGCAAGCCACTCCAGTATACCTGCCAAGAAAACTCCATGGACATGGGGTTACGAAGAGTCAGTTACAACTGTAACGACACAACACACAACACAACACAGAAAAATAAATCCCATTTTTAGAAATGGCAACTGATGTCTCATGGTGAACTTAGTGGTCATTGCCATGAGCCTCTCAGGCAAGCCTCATAAATATGAATTCAGTGAGTAGCAGGGGTGAAAGATGTGCCCAGCTCATGCCATTCTAAGAGCAAATCTTTCAGGACTCCTACTGGACCAGCCTGCTAACACAGATAATGCTGAAGAATGAGTTGAGGATGGATTAGCAATATCTGAAGAGCCACAGCTGAGTCCCCCATGGGGAGAAAGGTGGTGCATAAATAATTTCAGTAAATAAAATGTATAAATTGCCCACCTCTGATTGACTTGATTATTATGTTATTGTAGCATTCACAAACCAGTGTTTTGCAAACATGCTGAACAACAACTGCCAGCATCCTCAGGTCAAATGCTGATGGAGATGGTAGATAATACAGTCACATGCTTGCAGAGGGTAAATCCGGTTAAGGGACAGCTGCACCAAAGCCTGTTCATAAAATACACTGTTTCTATATTTGCAGACTTTTACATGGGATACATTCCCACCATAAAGGTCACTAGCAATTGGAGTCTCTCTTCCATCATTCTGTCTATTTTCATCATAATGGAAGTAGTTGGAAATAGTCCAGATGTTTTTACACAGTTGAGAAAATTTATTTTTGGATTAGAGATCCCCCAGTCTATCATCTTTTTATTGTCTCATAATGTAACTTTTCCAAACTCTGATTTTTTCACTGGAAGAAAAAAACTATCCAAAAAACGTTGGTTTGATTTTATGCTGTTGTGACTTTTCTTGAGTGAACATTTTGTAAAGAAAAAGGGGGATCCTGTCAATTCATATTGTAGAGAACTTTCTGAACATACTGTTGTGGATATCTTTCCTGAGTACGGTGGTACCTCAATTTACGAATTTAATCCATTCCAAATGCATGCTCTTAAGTCAGAGTACCTATCTAAAAACTGAAAAAATAAGTTAAAAATAAATAAAAAATGAAAAAAAGTAAGTCGAGCAGACCATATCTAAAATTTGTAAGACGGCAGTTAAAATGCCAACAGTTTTCCATTGTTAAGTCGAATTGCTCTTAAGTCGAGCTGCTCTTAAGTTGGGGTACCACTATAATTGCAGCACATCTAGGCCACAGTAGTGTTTGCAGTTCTAAAGACATTCTTTATAATATGAAGTTCTGCAGGTGTTCTTTGCAACTTAAAAATGTTTTATTTTATTATTTTAGTTTTTGCATCTTACTAATGAGAGACTAATAAGCCCCAGACTTGTTACTTGGAATGTTGTTTGTCTTGATAGGTAACCTAAAGTAAATTAAAAAGCATGGGAAGGATGATATGCAGAAGGAAAGTCTGTCTGTCTGCCCAGTCGGCCTTCTTGAGCAGGCCCATGGAGTGCCATGAATAGAGATGGGCACGACTCAGCAAAAATTCCGTTTCCGTTTCCGTTTTTTCATTTTCGTTAGGTAACGAAATGAAAACGAAAATTTTTCAAAAAACAAAATGGAAACGGAAACAAAACGAAAAATTTTGCCGTGTTTTTCGTTTTCGTTGCGGCAAGCACATTGAACTGAAAAGAATGCTAATGAAACAGAAATTTTTCATTTCCGTTTTTGTTTTTCGTTTTCGTTAGGTAACGAAACGAAAATGAAACATTTGCGGAAAAACCCAACGAAAACGAAAACGAACCGAAATGGACCCCTCAACGAAAAAACGAAAAACCATTTTTTGAGTCGTGCCCATCTCTAGCCATGAATGTAAATTTGCAAGGCAACCAAATTAAAATTAATCATTTTCTCTTCCTATTAATCCGAGTGTTGATATTATTTATTCATCATTTTAATGTGTTTCCAAAATCCAAATGCCTTGGTGCTGAGGGTATGCCTGAATTATCAGGACTGGCATATTCCAGAGGAGACCAAGAACAAGGCCTGGGGAAATTAATTTTTGGCTGTATTTGCTGCCAAGACCCAGGAATCCTGGCATAGTCCCACTGCATACCCCAGAGGCCTGTTCTGGGCAGTGCCAGGCCTGAGGCAAGCTCCAGAGGCCACACACAGGCTCACCACGCCACCTGGAATGAGCTCCACAGGCCCATTCAAGGCAGCACAGGGCCTGAGGTGAGGTGAGGTGAGCCTTGTTCGCTAACTGGAGCAGTGCTCCCAAACCAAGGCAAAAATTTACCAAAAAAATTGCTCGGTTTGCAAAATACTTGCAATCCAAGGTACTCTTAAGCCAAGGCACCACTGTAGTAAGTAGGAACTGCACTTTCAAAAATGTTGTAATGAACAAGAAACATATTCCTGCAGCAAGTAGTGTTTTAGTTACTTTCAAAAGTTACTTTCAAAGGCCATTTTCAAGCATTTTATTGAGGCCTTTTCAGAGGCATTTTTCACATGATACTGCATTAGAGCAAGTAGTGAAAAAGAAATGAATAGTTGAACAAGTTGTGTAACAAATTATCTTTTCAGCACTGCAGTTAGTAACAACCATGCTTTATAGTTTACTCCAAATGCTATAATGTACAATGGGGACAAATTACTTTTAGAAAGCAATTTTCTGAATTCTAATTCTTAAATGTTGTATTTTTGGCAACACAAAACCTTTGACTACAATAAACTAACATACAGAGAGGGAGTGTTTCAAAAGCTTTTTTAAAGGAAGCAGCACATAGTATGTCTAAAACACACAGTACATTTTCAAAAACAAACAAACCTCTCCTAAGAAAATAGCTGTACCATTGAGTAGAACTTGGTTAGTAAGACCTGGCTTATTCACCTCATATGATTTGTTCTAACTTTTTCTGAAAGCATTGTTTTTGAAAGGCTTTGAGCTGTCAGCTTGCTAGTTCTGTGTATTAAGGTCTCTGAAATTTTACTTGAAACCAATGTTTGCAGTCCTCTTTTTCCCCATTTAAAATTTTATGCTGCATTCTATTTTTACGATTACTGTTTTCTGGACTTGTAAGATGGCTTTGGTGCTCTTTAAAGAGGCAGAACAGTGGGGCATGCATCGGATAAATAAATAACAATGTAGACAAAGAAACTTACTGTGGGGAATGTACTTATTTGACCTTTTGACGTTCACTGAGTCCAAATGTTTTGAATGTATGATACCATATCTCTCAAAGGATTTCAGTACAATTTTGGCCTTGTCTAGAGCTTAGCCATAGGGCCCAAGCTGATTGGGAAATGTGGGAATTGTAGCTAAACAAAACAAAACCGAAGAAGAAGGAAATTTCCCAAATACTGGCTTTATTTGGTCCATTTAAAATGCATTGTGTTAGTTAAGGGCTGCAGTCATGATGCTTTGATGAGCTCATAATGGGGCTTTAACTATGGAGTGTAACTGGTTCTGAAACCATGCCTGGTCCCCTCTCCACCCCCACGCCCCAGCCTGCGTCACTTGCGCTGCATGGAGGTTAACAACCTATGATTATCAAGGGCAAGGCAACAGTCCCACCTGTTCCACCATTTCCCTAACGTACACACAGCATGCCCTACGAGGATTCCAGGCAATTAAAATTTCGCTGCTAGGTACTAAATACAATGCGCAGCACATGGTGGTGCAAAATTATGGAATTGGGGGATTGTTAATGAGCTCAGGTGTTATGCAAAGGGACATGTTGGGTTTGTTTCCTTTCCCCCCATAAAATTATATGACCCTGAATCAGGGCTTTTATATAGCCCAAACACAGCCCTTCTAGTTAAAGAAGGAAAGGGAGGGAGCAAGGAGGGAAAGGGGGGGGCATAGTAGAGCAATAACAATGCCCAAGTCCAGTAAAATTAAAGGCAGCTTTCTTCATAAATTCATGGCTTTAACAGATGTGCAACACATGTGGGAAACGCAGTGCCTGTCGCGGGCACTTGAAACATATAGGCATGAACCTGTTCCTAAAGACGGTGATAGAGGGGAGAGGAATCTGTTCACAGCGAGAGGCTGACCTGGCTTTTTATGCAAGATCAAGCCTGGGCAGCCTTTTGTGTGCCAGCCATGTGTTTACACCTAGGCTCGGGGACGCAGGGAACTTACAGAAAGACCAAAAGGGAAGAAAAGAACAAGTTGCACCGATGACAAAAGGGGCAGTGACATGCCGGGCGCAAGGTGTGATTCGGGCAAAAAGGTGACTCAACCACCGCCACCATCAAGAGCCCAATTAAACTGGGTCACGGAGAGTGTGGCACATTTCTCATCTGTATGTTTAGACACTAGCAATCGCTTGCCCTCTAGCAACAATCTTGTAAAATGGAAACCTAACCACACTGTACAATGGGAACAGGTTGTGAGAGGTGTAAGTGGCTTTCAGTACATGGCGGAGCTTGCGAAACGCATTCCCGTTAACATGCTACAGTCAAAACAAAAACCCAAACCATCCTTCATTTCAGTGCTACAACGACAGCTCGTTGGATCTGTCTGAAGGCTGCCATGTTGATTTATAAAATCAGACAATTTAATAAATCGGGTCTTGGATTTACAAAAGATTCTGTGTGCATGTTCCTGTGCATCCTCAAGGATTCCCAGGTATCAGAAATACTTTTGCCTTGCTTCATTTCTTTGCCAATGTGGACATCAATGGTTTGGATGAGAAGGCAAAGTGTTTTCTTTTTGATGTTGGTCCTCCAGGTGAGGACCAAGGTCATCTGCTTAGGAACAGAGGGTGTCTGAATCTCTTACGGGATCCTGTCAATAATGATATCAGAAGAATTAATTTTCCCTTACCTATTGTGGCACAAATGGTTCATCCTCCTCCTTTCATCCTGAGATGATGATTAGCTGTGGCTTGAACATCACTTTCAAACCGAGGAGCTTGAGAACAACTGAGCAAGTTTGTAGAAGAGAGCTAGCACCCAAGCTGTTGGCAAAGGATGCAGATCAGAAGGAGCAGGTTGAAACTGACGGCCCATAGATTGTGGGTAGAGATGGGCACAAATTAAAAAATTGTGTTTTGGTTTTTCATTTGTCGTTGAGAGGTCTGTTTCATTTCATTTCCGTTTTTCGTGAATTTTTGGAAAAATTTTGTTTTTGTTTTTCATTATTTTGTTTTTTGTTTCTACCCACTTTTTGCATGATTTTTAAAGCATTTCCATGTGGGGATGTCCCCCAATGCCCCAGACCAGAGGGAAAACACTAAAAAATGATGCTGGCAGAGACACAGTATAGATTAGGTACGCAGGGAGGCTGCAAAGGCAGCGGCAGGTGTTGCCCAGGGTGCAAGGCAGCCACAGAGTGACTGCACTGCGGGGCAGGGGAGGGTACTCACCGAGAGGTACGCACACACGGACACAGGGAGGCTGTAGGACTGAAGCTAGAGTTGCAGAGACAGCAATCCCACCCTAACTCCCACTGGAGACTGCAAGGAGGACGGGGCCTGCCAGAGCTTTTTATGCCCTCTGTGGCTGCCAGACCAGCCCAGTCTGCAACCTGGGCATGATATTGGTTGAAGTTGTCCAAGAATTTACATGATCCCATCACATGGCTTGCCTCCATGTTGTGGCTGGAGTGGCGACATCCATTTTGTCATCCTTAAAGGGAAAAGAAAAATACATCGCGATGGGAGAAGACAAAAACAAACATTTTAAGGACCCCAACCCCCTGGTAGGTAATAATTTCAAATAATTATCGCATCATCGCTGCATTTTTATGGATGTCCAGGGTGTTTTAATACCCAAGAAATCAATATTAGGCATCTGGGAGCCATTTTGGGTTGATGTCCCCTAACTCCCCTTAAAGGAAAAAAATACAGCGATCTGAGAAAAGACATAAATGCACGTTTTAAGGACCCCAACTTCTCCTGGTAGGTATTATCAGACAGTATAAATAATTATCGCTGCATTTTTATGGATGTCCAGGGCGTTTTTTAACATTTAAAACAGCTCATTTCATTGCGCGTCGCCATTAACAAAAATGAAATGTAACGAACACAATTTGTTTCGTTCCATTTTCATAACAATTTTCGTTTGTTGTTTCGTTGCGTAATGAAACAAATAATGAATATCGGAAACAAAAAATGTTCGTTTCATGCCCATCTCTAATTGTGGGTGATAACCAC
The DNA here is from genome assembly GCA_023846285.1 of Phrynocephalus versicolor. NCBI lineage: Eukaryota > Metazoa > Chordata > Lepidosauria > Squamata > Agamidae > Phrynocephalus > Phrynocephalus versicolor. The sequence continues at coordinate 68,041,879 of JAHTLZ010000010.1, forward strand.
AAGCACATTAGTACTAGAAATAAATAATCATCACTATGCAAGAAAGTGTTTAGAGTGCTGAATGTGGACTTGGGAGATGGAGGATCAATTGCCTACTGAAATGTCAAGCTACAGGTATGTTGTTGGGGTACTGTTATTACCTGGAACTAATTATAGAAAAGGCAAGATATAAATTGTATTATTATTGTTGTCCCATCATTTGATCCTGAAACATTCAGCAATGTATGTAGGGTAAATTCCAATTGTCTCCAGTTTTTTGCACTATAGGGTAGCTTTATTAATGATCACTGTCCGATCAGACAAAAACCTTACCAAATCCAGTTCATAGAGATAGTGTATTGCCATCATGGATATTAGTGAATGGAAAACCATATGGTTTGTAGCATTGTCTGAACACCACCTCCCCGCACTCAGGGATTCACCAAAGATTTGAACCTAGATGTTAATAAAATGCAATGTGTCTAGGGACACTTTAGCTCTCTTCACGAGAGACCTACAGAATTCAATATTGTGCATGTTTCTTAAGAAACAAGTGACACTGAATCGGGCCTTAGCACCAGATAAGGATTGAAGTCTATTCTTCCCACCAAGAAATCGTGCTGCTGGTGATTTCCTTGTTGTCCCTACTTTCAGCTTCTGAATGTCAGCCCTTTCATTCCCAGCCATGTTGTCATTCCCTCCATCCGATATGATGTCCTTCGTATCTCCGTGATTATGCAGTTCAACATTCCATGCCATGTTATCCAGTTTTAGTAACCTTATGGCAGCTTTAAGGTACAGGTAAAGGTTTCTCCCCACACATGCGTGCTAGTCATGTCCGACTCTAGGGGCAGTGCTCATCTCCGGATTCCAGCCGAAAGAGCCAGTGTTGTGAAACTCCATGGCAATGTGGCTGGAATGGCTGCAAGAAAACACTATTATACCTTCCTGCTTTTTACAGTGGTACCTATTTATCTACTTGCATTTGCATGCTTTCGAACTGCTAGGTTGGCAGGAGCTGGGGCTATTAGCGGGAGCTCGCTCCACTGCGTGGCACCTGGGATTCAAACCACCAAGATGCTGACTTTGCAGTCAACAGTTTTTGGAGCCTTAGTCCACTGAGCCACCATGCCACTGAACAACCTAAGTCTAATAATCCATCAACATCCTTTGCACCTCCCCCTCCCCAACAATTTCATTACTATATTTGTTGCCTATTGCTTTGTTGCACAGAATGCAGTGATGCTACAAGCATATTGTACAGTATCTGGTGATCAAGCTTTCCCAGTTATGGATGGTAAGACCTTTTGGCTTGCATTACTTACAAATATGGCCTCAAATTATAATGTGAAATTTGGGTGGAAAGTGCTTGATTAAAAGCAGCAAAGACTTTACAGTAAAAAAAAAGGAAATCCTTATTATAGAAGACCATATTTGGATGTGATGATAACTTACCACCTGGATTCATGCTTGAAAGAAGGAGAGAAGATAAATGGAAGAGGAAGGGAAGTGATTCCTGCGAAAGTCAATGTAGAGGCAAAATGGAGGCAAGACAAGAGGGGAATGTGCAGGCGGCCCCACTGTTGACACCACAACCATTCCCTCTAAGCACCTAGACCAGGCATGTCCAAACTTCGGCCCTCCAGATGTTTTGGACCACAACTCCCACAGTCCTTCGCCATTGGAACTGCAGGCTTGGAATTCTGGGAGTTGTGGTCCAAAACATCAGGAGGACCGAAGTTTGGACATGCCTGACCTAGACTTTGGAACAAACAATAGTGTGCCCTCAACACGTTAAAGTGGGTAGCTTCCATATATCTCAGTGGGGTGCAACTGTGATCAGAGTTCCACCACCCAGAGTGGCCTTGTTGCTAGATGGTGTGGTATATAAGAGTAATAAATAAATTAATTAATTTTAACATTTCTCCCTCCAAGAATCTGTGAGCACATTTTGATTTGAGGAATAGTCCAAGAAATTATCTCCATTAGGTTGCACAGTTTTAAGTGGTTTTGTGGCTTTGGAGCTCACCAATCACAATGCTGCCAATGCCTGAGCAAATTGACAACATAAAGAATGCGGTCAAGAGCTTCCATGTGGTTTTCTCAAACTAGGAAAATGTAAATGTTCCTCATGGCCCAGCTTTTTGTCCTTTCACATGACTAGTAGTCAGTAGGTTGCTCAGGGTAGATAGATAGATAGATAGATAGATAGATAGATAGATAGATAGATAGATAGATAGATAGATAGATAGATAGATAGATAGATATTTTAAGACCACAGAGTGACTGGGGGGTGCATTATTATTAATAAATGAATTGAGCTATTGGTTATTTATTATTTAAACCCTTGATACCAGCAGGCTTGAGTGATACTTGAAATATAGGCCAGTAATTCATTTGTTAAGGAAAAATAATGATTTCTTTGGGTGCAGAGTGTCGCCCTCAGTGACCCTAAACAGCCGGAGTCTTATCAAATCCAAATAAGACCCCATATCTTCTGAGAGCTATTCACAGTGCCATTAACTGGCAAGCTTTTTAACATAAGTATGCTAGGCAAATTATTTATAGAAGTATTTTGCAATATTTTAGGGTGTTTTATGATCACTTTTGAAAGCTATGTCCTGTTATTGATTTTGGTGTTTTAATATAATCGAAAAGCAGGGTCACAAACACAGCTTGTAATCCAGATCAGAGCTGGTGGCATCTCATATATCTCGCTGGAGGCATCCTTCAGCACAATAGCAGAGGGCAACAATTACACATCCCAACTCAAAGTTGAAGGCAATAAATTTTGCTCATTACAGTTTCCTCACTTAAGATGACACCAAACATTGCCCCACTCCCTCCTTGTTTTCTCCAGATCTTTTTTTGCGCACTGTTCTTCCGGATTTGAATCTTTATTTCTTGCATTTGTATAATGCAATTTACATTGTATTTATGAAGGTTTCATCCCAAGGAAGGTGCAATCATCATTATCTCTTCCTGCATGCCATTAAAGTCACATCTTTCTTTTAAAAATGGGATTGCTTTGCTTAGTTTAGTATAAAAAATGTTCTGTGCGAATCATCGTTTGTGCCATTTCACTATTTCTTTCTGAAAGCAGCGTCTAACAGTCCTGGGTTTGCCAGTGGGACCGAGGCACTTACAGGTTCCTTCTGTAAAGGAAAGAACGATATTAAGTTTCTCATGGTCTCATAGTCTGATTCAAAATTTGGCTCAAATCTGTGGTTAACAGACAAAACTAAGTATTTTGGTTAGTCTTCCATTTTGTTATGGGACTGAAAATACTGGGCAAATCTAAAGGGCCAAAGGAAAGATTACAGAGTGTGAAACAGTTAAGAAAAGTATTCTGTTGTTCATAAAGAACAATACATGAAGTATTACCAAGACTTTCAAAGCAATGTACAAAACCAAAGTCCATTTATAGCTGTTATGTGCCTTCAAGTCAGAACCAACTTATAGTATCCATAAAAGGGCTTTCAAGGTCAGTGAGATAGATAAGGAGTGAGTTTACCAGTTACAAAATCCTACAGAGATTGTAGAGATGTCCCCTTAGGGCAGAGGACAGTACCCCAGCAGCCTGCATGGGTTGAGGCTTTTGGGAATCATTAAACCTCTCTATCTCAGTGGAGAGGCCCCGGATGGAAGGAAATGAATTCCATAGCCCATATGCTCAGGTAGCCAGCTTGTTCTGTATCTCTCCCCCCAGATTAGCCAGGAAGCCTGTGAGAGGGGGGTTGCAGGACACAGCTGCTACTCTAGATAAGGCTTCCCAGGAATTCACCAGCTTACCTGACCCCTGGCATGCAGACTTGTCTCCACCCCTTGTGATGCTTGGTCATTGTAAATGATAAAGCCTTGAGCCCAGGCTAGCAGAAGGAGCTGCTGCGCGGGACTCAGCATGCTTGAACCCACCAATGTGTCCATATGTGGTTAATTCTACAAGAGATTTCATGGCTGAGCAGGGATTTGAACCCAGTCCCCCAGAGTTCTAATCTGTTACTCCATCTACTGCACCACACTTGGTATTATAATGTACATAGAGCTTGGTCAGATAGCTAAGGAAACCCGGGATTTGACCTGGATTAAAAACAATGTCGAGTTTCCTGTTCACACAGAGAATTCCAAAGAACATATTTGGTTTTTCTCTGCCTCATTTCATTTGTTTGGGAAGCAAGTTAAAAGTAACAATGGGCACAAAGCATTTCACTTTGTGATGCTGTGTATTTCCTCCCTCCCCCACTCCTTGCTTGGGTGGTTAGCTGCTGGATGAGGCAAGGAACGGAAGCTTGGGCTCCTTCCTGGACTGGACAGCCAGTGAGGGAAGATGACCCTGACAGCACACTGAGGATTGTGAATGGGGCAGACTCCCGGGGGAGGGGGAGGGAGTGGGGCACAGAGAGAAGGGAATGTGTACGAATTGAGACAAAGCACCTCAAAGTAATTTGTTTCACCAGAGGGCTGTTCATTTCAGCAAACTGTTTTCTCAACCAACTTAAGCCCATTGTGACCTTTGCACCTGCTTTTAAAAGGGAGGCATTTCAATTACTCAGTAGGAACAACTTAAAAATAATGTTATTTAAGTCAGCTAAAATTAAAACACTACATATTATGAGTTGTTGTTTTCTTGATAAATGTAGATAGGTTATTAGTGTACTCTAAAACATACAATATGGTGTACAATTCTGGACAATTCAGAATCGACAAAGGGGAATAGTTCTCAACAGAGCATGGCGTTAAACTCTTGATTTTGCTGCCTAAAGCTGTAGGGATGCTCACCAACTTAGTTTATGTATTTATTTTTATTGGATCTCTATACCATGCCATCTAGCCTGAAGGCTATTCTTAAATGGCCTCTAAGGCTGCTATCTCACCTGGGGTTTGATCCTGATCTTCTGAAGGTCCAGCTTTTCCTCTTCGTCCCATTACATGATTGAATGTGTGGGACAAGAGTTCCCACATCCAAAACTGTTTTTTTATTTATTTTAAAGTGCAGTTCAGGCCCCCTTGGCCAGCAGGTGGCGCTAGAATTTAAAAAATGGACTACTTGGCTGGGAGAAATTAAAACCCAGAGCACCGCATGGAGCTTCCTGTTGCTCCGATGCTGCAGAGAAATTTAAAAAAACAGTGCTGATCGGCCCCAGGAACAGCCAGTCGGTGCTATGAGAAAAAAAGAAAAAGAAACCCGGATCATCTGTGTGGTCCCACGACGCCTGCTTCCTTAAAAGGTGGATTATCAAAGTGAGGCAAAAAATTCCCTACCTCTCCGGTAAGTAAAAAAAAAAAAAAACTAGCTTAAAGGGGCATTACCGGGTTTTCTTTTCTTTTTTTTTCTAAAAAGCCCGGTGGCTGTGGGGATGGCATTTTTAGACACAGTTTATCTAATAATTTAAACTGCTTTTAAAGGAACATGGGGCCGAGCCCTTAAGGAACCAGGAAAGCCAATGGAGAAGAAGCCTGTCAGTGGATACATGTCATAGTTTTTATTGATTTATTTCTAACTCCAGAAACCTCCTTCCTCAGTTACTGGGAAACCACTGGAGGAGGATGTGACTGGCTTCATGTCTCGCTTGCAGCTGGCTGCGTCATAAAACAAATATCAGCAATGTTTTTGTTAATTTTCTAGTAGCCTAAAGGTATCACCTGTTCCACTTTTGTACAGTATTTGGTTTTTGTAATGGCTATACGGCTCCTCAGCTTGTTTTGCTTCTTATGTTCAGCTCTGTAACATTGTCTAATTGGCAAAATAAAATAGCAAGAACAAATTGGGAAAAAAAATCTTTGCTTAAAAAGGACAAGGGGCACAATGCATTTCTCACCCTCATGGGGGCCAGATTTGCATACAAGGCAGTGATTGTCAAAGGACTCAATGAATTGCTTCCCATGCAGACTTTCTGTTCACTCTGCAACTTTTCCTTAAAGTGTTGGTCCGTAGGATGGAGACAGAATTTATAGATTGTTTGGAATTAGGACTGAGAGTATGACCAGAGTATTTTAAAATATTCATTTAAAAAAGTAGACTCTTCCTCTGACTTGCTGAAGTTTTATTGTCATTAGACATGAGAACCCTGCCAAATAACTTGCCATGACATTGCTTGTTGCTTGCGAATTATGTTTGTTACTTAAAAAAGAAAAGCTCAAGACTGATAAAAAGGCAGGTCTATATCTTGTAAAATCGTGCCTAAAATTCCCACCCTACCTCCTAAAATTATCTGTAAAATGTAATTTTAAAAAATAACTAGAAAATATTGCCCATTGCCCAAACAAAGTAGCTGTGTAGAACAAGCAGCTGTGTGACTTGCACGTTGTCTCTTCCAAAATGATTTTTTCACATACATTATTCAGTTTCCCTAACTGGGGAGCGCTCACAAGTTGCAACTCTGAATCTATGGAGTCAGTACGGAGCAATTTTCCATTCTGTTTTGCTCATGGGCTGATCCTTTCATTTCTCAGCAGTGTGATGGGTAATGTAATTCTGAAACATCCCTGAAGCCACACAAATGTCTGCTTTGATGCAGCTGACTCATGGGTGACAGGAAACTCCCACATCAAGGGTGGCATCCTTACTTCTGAGATCTCACACCTGCTAGAATATGGCACCCATTACGTTGTTACTTGCTCATCCTCTCATAGCATTTTGAAAACCCGAGACACTCCAGTTTGCAAGAGAGCGCCTTTAGTTTTGAGTTGTTGCCTTCAGGGTGATCAAAAGCATCCATGGAATATGTCTTGAATTGATTCATTGTACTGACTTCCTTTGGGGAAAAACATAGACTATGTGGGTGGAGTACATGGAAATGGGATTTTTTAGTTGTTATTTCAAGGTACTGTCTGTGTAATAATGTATGATGACTTTATTTGGGGTTGTGAGAAGGAGCACCGAGTGAAAATAATGACATTGCAAAGACAAAGAAACAGGACGTATTGGGGGCAGAGAAAAGCCATCTGGTTCCCAATGCTGCCCATTTCCAACAGGCCTTAATCCCATTTTCCTGCTCTTTTCCTTTTCTTTTGTCATGTGCTTGGCTGTGGATAAATGTGTTCCCTCCTCAAATAAATAAATAAATAAATAAATAAATAAATAAATAAATAAATAAA
>JAHTLZ010000010.1:68048965-68060428 GCA_023846285.1 Phrynocephalus versicolor
AAATAAATAAATAAATAAATAAATAAATAAATAAATAAATAAATAAATGCTGATGCTTTACAGGTTATCTGTACTGGTGATTCCTAATCAAATTAGGAAAAAAGAGCTTTTAAATATGTATGGCATACAAGATTTTGCTGCATCTTTATATCAGTAAAACCTTGTTACTCCTTCATGGCTTATGGGATGTAGATGTGCACACCATCTTTTTGCCACCCTTGGCTATGCGCCCCCACCAGCACCCCCCTTGCCTCCCTGCTTCTTTTCATCTTTCCTTATTGGAGACTTTTACATTTGTTTTATGCATTTCACAAAAAAGAGCCCCCGTACCCCCCCCACCCTCAAAGGAAAGAGGAGAGGGAGGCAGAGGAAATGCAAATGGCACAGGAGACCGCGGCACAGTTAATATGCTTGTTCTCGGAGGAGAGAAGCACTTGTGTTAAAATATAAATTGTGTATTGCTTTTTCTATTATGCTTATTTCCCTCGTAATGGACAAGAGGGGGTTTAGAAAGGATAATCACATCGTGACAGACCAAATGGGCCTCTTTAAAGTGCTAGGAAGCAAATATGCAAATGTAAAATTGGTTTAGGGAATAATCTTTCCAGCAATGGAGGCGAGAGATTCTGCAGAATCACTGTTCAGGGACTAGCAGCACCGACCTGAGGTTTGTCATTCTAAAGATACTGGCCTGCTTGTCCATAACAGGCTGGAAAGTGATGTATCTATGTGCCCAAGATAGACTCTATTTCCCCCCAATCACTTATTTTCAATACACTCTGGGGCAAGTTCTTATATAATATTGTTGAAAACGCCAGAGGATCAAAAGATGAAGGATACAGATAAGCAGACAAATAAACAGGTGATTTTTCTTCCTCTTTCTTTGGGATAAATTAAAGGTTAGTACTGGGTGGGGGCAGGAAAGAACAAGACAAAGAGACATCAAGAGGCTCTAGGAAATAATTTATCAAAAGGAACCTCTTGATAGTCAAACAATTCTGATGAACCAGGAAGCCTGCATCAAATAAAACCAGACTATCAATATCTCGGTGTCTGTATTATTGACAATGACTGGCAGCTCCTCTCCACCAAGGTTGTGGACAGAAATTCTTGTTGGCCAAGGAGAGCAGGTGATGCCAGAAAGTGTGCATATTCTCATGATACATTGCAGACCTTCTGTTCAAAGGGGGAACTTACTGATCAATTTCCCTATGGTCTCTTAGAGCCTTTTCACACAGCACCTAAGATCCGCTGGCCACTTAAATTCGGACCAGAGATCTTAGGGGTTTGTCGCTGTTCCTGCATTCCCACCCCCTCCACACTCCTGGTTGCTGGCTGCATGAGGGGAGAGAGAAAAAAAGGAAGAAAAGAATGCTGCTCACCTCCATTCTGCCGTCCCGGCACTGCATTCAGATCTCTTAAAGGGGCAGGGGGCAAAAAAAGAACAAACAGAAGCAAGGAGAGCCCGACAGTCACTACGTTATATCCGCATCAGGAATTTTCACCTCCGGAGAGCAGGTACCTGAAAAGTGCGCTGGGACGCGCTTAGGTGGGCGTGGTCACACTTAATTATCTGTAAACTCCGGAGCTGGTGGGGAAACAATTTTAAGCTCCGGAGCTGGGAGCCATTTGCGGTGGAGTTTAGGGGTCGTGTACAAATACCCTTAGGTTCAAGAGAGTCCAAGAGATATCTCTCCGTGAAAACTTTAAAACACCCCCTCAAGGAAGGGACGTATACCATAAAATGCATTTATAGCTGAACAACATTTCATCCCCTGAAAGATCCCTATCGTTCAGGGAGGGGCATATTGGCTATGGTCCACAAGTAGCCCCTGCCTGGTTTTTATGCCAGGAGCTGCACCCTTTGTTGCCACCTACATGGTTTGGATTTCCACCTGGAATAAGCTGGAAACAGGAACCTTAACTGATGCCCTTCCAAGCAGTTGTATTGTTCTATCTTTGGCACTGAAGACTGTTGCTTTCTTTAAAGAAACATTTCCTGATTAAAAATCAAAGTCCAGCCCAAGATTTATCGATTGGGTTTGGTTTTTCTTATAATCCTTTATACTTGTGTTTTAATTTGTTGTGGACCATTCCCAAACCTTTCTGAAGTGGAGTCGCTTATAAAGACTGCACTAAAGTAAAGAAAAAGGAATGCTCCCGCTAATCGACAGGAATAAAAATATTAAACCCCAGAACCTGGGGGGGGGGAACACTTTAGAGTTCCCAGCTTCTCCCAACCCATGCTTCTTTTGGAGGGATTTGGGATTTGGTGGTTCTTCTGTTTTTGAGCAGATAAAAGACCAAAAAGGTGAGTCTCACCCTCTCCTTTGGAAAAGGATGTGTGTGGGGTGGGGGGTGGGGGAGTCATGGATGCTTCTTCGTTAAAGACACACACAAAAGTCTACTTACATCTCAGGCATTTCTTCTTTTCTTTTACAGAGCATGGAGCGACATCTCTACATGGTCTGTGTTCAGAGAGCAGAAGACAGAAGAGCAGGGAAAGGCAGGTGACAAAAGAAGCCACAGGAAGAAAAGAAGGGAGGGAGGAGCAGCCTCTAAGATGCAGAGGTTTTCCAGGAAGAAAGCCTTCTAAGTTAGTGGCAGGTGTACAGCGTGCTTCTCCCGGCACCAACTGTTAAAGGTGATGCATACCAGGTCATTTCCACGGTTCTTTGGGATTCTACAAAATGTAGCCCTAGAAGAAATGTTTTCGAATGTCTGCCATAATCACACTAGCCAACCTGTTTATAAACAGCCATTTTCGTGCACCCTCCTGGTTTCCCAGAAGGTGAGAATAAAATCAGCAACAAGAAAGAAAGAAAGAAAGAAAGAAAGAAAGAAAGAAAGAAAGAAAGAAAGAAAGAAAGAAAGAAAGAAAATTAAGGGTGTCCCACTACAGATATGTATTACTACCTGATCTGTATGGGGGAGGGGTTGTTTCTTAAATACTGACAAGCAATCCCTTCACAGTGTCCTTAGGCTGTCATGCTGCCTTTGGAGGTCCTCCTTTGGAGGTCCTCCTAAACCGAGGCCCAGGAATCTCTCTCAAATGGCACCAGCTTAAAGGGTCAATTCTTTAAAAAGTCTGAAATCTCCAGAGGGACAAAAATGCTCCATTGATTTTCAACAAGACCTGGATTTGTAGAGCTTAGAATAGTATAATGGCATTTTATATCAAGTACTGTCCCAAGTGTCACCACTGGCTTAGTATAACCGCCCAGAGTCCCTTCTGGGAAATTGGGCGGTCTAGAAATGCAAAAATAAATAAGTAAATAAATAAATATAAATAAGTGTGTGAGCTGATATTCGGGTGCATCTAATTTTGTAGATGATTCACGGTGTTGTCAGCATTGCTGCAAATCAAGTGCAAGAAACTCTGCAGAATGTTTGCTGAAGGGAACTGATTTCTTGCCATGTAGTAAGAAATCACACAAGGTTTAGAAAGGCTGCAATTGTTTTCAAAAAACCTTTATTTTTGAAAAACAATGTTTAAATTATTTATACCTAGTATAAAGTAACCCCCTGTATACAGCCCTGTATGACAAGTCCAGGCTGTACAAAGGACTGTATCTCCCCATATGAGCCTTCCCTCTTAGGTATGGAAAAGAGTGAGTGCCTTTTATGTGACTGCCCCCCCCCCAAGATTGCAGAAAGCCCCCTCTCCTATGGGCAGCTGGGTTGCCCTCTCCCATTTCTCAGGGCAAGTGAAGATCTTACTTTTTCAGTTGGCCTTTTAACAACCAATTGGGCAGTGAAGAGCTTTTGAGTGCTGTATCTTTTACGTATGTTCTAATCTGTATTTAACCAGTTTTAACTATTTATTTTAATACTAATATAAGTTTAATTGGTTTAATGTAATAATTTATCCTCTTTTTAAGTGGTTCATTTCTTAATAATTTGCGAAACTCCTTAGATCTCATAATTGGGAGAAAGATGGGCAACATAATTAGATGATAGATAGATAGATAGATAGATAGATAGATAGATAGATAGATATAGATAGATAGATAGATAGATAGATAGATAGATAGATAGATAGATAGATAGATAGATAGATAGATAGATAGATAGATAGATAGATGCTTGTTAGTAAAAATATATGTGATACTGAAAATATCACTGCCAGCTTATATTTTCACTTACTGCTCACTGCTCCATATTATCTGATGGCAGTCTTTGTTAATTTTTTATTTTAAAAAGTTTTCTCTTACTTTTAATTTAAAAAAAGATTAAAAATCAAAAGCAAACTGGCATCTAAAGAAGGGGGGAAAAAGAACCCATCAACTTGGACAGTCTGAGCAGAATGAGCACCCCACCCCACCAGAGTCCCTCCTGTGTTTGGACCAGAGTCTGGCCATGAACATTAATGAATACAACCTGTGCTGCCTCTGTGAGGCTTTCTGTATTTCTAATGCCATTGAGGTACTGGCGAGACCGCAGGGAGCAGTATGTGAAACAAGCAGATTGGACACTCCATCCCAAAGTGGCTCAGATCATGTGCTGCTATCCCTACTAATCAACAGGATATTTCTTTACCCTTGGACAAGATACTGTCTTCATTTTAATCTGGAATTAGATTTAAAATAAATGAAAATGTCCCAACTATCAGGATTAGAGAGACGGTTTATGTGTCAGGGGATAAAAGCGCAGGTCGTATTATGGATTGAGAACTGGTTGAGATCCAGGAAACAAAGAGTAGGTGTCAATGGGAAATTTTCACTACCGAGAAAGGTGAAAAGCGGGATCTGTCCTGGGACTGGTGCTTTTCAATCTGTTCATTAATGACCTGGAGACAGAGATAAGCAGTGAGGTGGCCAAGTTTGTGGATGACACGAAACTTTTCCATGTGGTAAAAACCAGAGAGGATTGTGAAGAGCTGCAGAAAGATCTCTCCAAACTGGGTGAATGGACTGCCAAATGGCAAATGTGTTTTGATGTAGGAAAGTAATGCATATTGGGGCAAAAAATCCAAACTTTATCTATCAACTCATGGGTTCTGAGCTATCTGTGATGGATCAGGAAAGAGATCTTGGTGTGTTGGTGGACAACTCAATGAAGGTGTCTACCCAATGTGTGGCAGCAGTGAAGAAGGCCAATTCCATGCTAGGGATTATCAAAAAGAGGATTGAAAATAAAACAGCCAACATTATATTGCCATTGTACAAAATGATAGTAAGGCCGTACCTGGAGTATTGTGTAAAATTCTGATCACCGCATCTCAAAAAAAGACATAGTGGAACTCGTAAAGGTGCAGAAGAGAGTGACTAAAGTGATTACTAGGCTGGGGGACCTCCCTTATAAGGAAAGGCTAAAACATTTGGGGCTCTTTAGTCTGGAAAAGAGGCACCTGAGGGGGGATATGAATGAGATGTACAAAATAATGCAGGGCATGAGTCAAGTGGATAGAAGGGATAGAAGAATACTCTTCACCCTCTCGCAAAATACCAGAACTAGGGGACATCCACTCAAATTGAGGGTTGGGGGAATGAGAACAGACAAAAGAAAATATATTTTTTTACCCAGCACATTGTTAGTCTATGGAACTCCTTGCCACAGGATGTGGTGATGGCATCTGGCCTGGATGTCTTCAAAAGGGGTTTGGACAGATTCCTGGAGGAAAAGTCCATCACAGGTTACAAACCATGATGGAGATGTAACATCTCCAGGCTTAAAACTGGGGTATTTCAAGGGCCAGATGCAGGGGAATGGTATCAGGAGACAGATATCTAGTCTCGAGCACTCCCAGACGCATTTGGTGGGGCCACTGTGAGATGCAGGAAGCTGGACTAGATGGGCATTTGGCCTGATCCAGCATGTCTCTTTTTATGTTCGTATGTTCTTATGTTGAATTGAATTTTATTTTTTATTTCATCTTTTTTTGTTTTATTTCTATATGGTTAATTGTATGGTCTCATTATTGGTCATCTTGAGTCTGATTCACTGGGGAAAAGGTGGCATATACCCTCTCTTATACCAATAAATATAATTTTAAAATCAACCCTTTTGTGTAATTGTGTCATTTTTCACTACTACAGTGAATTGTTCCTATGATCTTCTGTTTCGTTGCTTACTAAAATTAAAATGCTTGAGATATATTCAAGGGAACAATTCCTTGAAAGAGAACATGTGAGTTGAAGCTGGAGGTCCTCACCTTCTCCCATCTTGTGCTGGCCCTAATCCTTCATCAACAGCCCACAATGTCCACTACTGGAGACCTACATATTATGTCTGTGGAACTCCTTCCTGTTCCATTAGTCGGCAGCCATTAGTGGGACGCTGTGCTGCTATCACTGCTCTGTCTCAGAGGGTTGATTGGTGGTCATAATGGAAGAAGAGCTGAGTTAGGGGAAAAAACACTACATTTTGGGCTGCATACCCTAGAATCTCCCAGTCAACATGGATCCAGTCTGATTTTCTTTACAAGAGAACTCCATATCTGGGACGTTGCCATAGAAGGGGGACCTGCTTTATGTATTTACCAACGGGTACAGCTAGTAGGCAAGCTGGAAGCAATGTAGCTGCCTCCGTAACTTACCTGGCAGTATAAACATGGCAACAATTAGGTGGTGAAGATGGGTTCCCACAATCCAGTGGGTTGCTTTGTAAACCTCTTGTGAAGTTACACCACAAAACTTTACACAAATCTGATTTGGGCCATAACTTGGCCCCGAAGCAAGAGAAGCGTACAAAGCAGTTTCAGGTAGTGCCCTAACTATTCTTTAATTTAAATCTGCAAATGATCAATTGATTTTGGCAATCGTATCTGACAAATCTGTCAGCTACTGTATGAAAAGAAGCTAGTCGTTCATTTATTTTTCGTCTAATCTACAACCCCAAATTTTGCTTCCCTAGCTATTTTCCCCCTATGGAGAAAAGGTGCTTCCCAACTTTAAAAAAAAGGCAGCAGCATGTTCCAGGCAGGTGGGCATCTTCTCAGCTTTTGCTGTTTGAGTACCAGTCACATCAGATTTATGTTTTCTATGTTGCTGGTGCCTGTGCATCTTTTGTTGGGCTTGATCATGAATTGAACAATCAGGTGCAAGATTTTAGATTTCAGTGCGGATGAATTGTTCACAAAACCTGGTGAGCAGCCAGAGCTCCTATAACACTTAGTGACAGAAAGCATTACTCATTGCTGCACAAACTATTGGCGGTGTCCATGGATGTATGTTTGCAGCTACCTGAAAGTTGCATCATTAAAGTGTGCTATTGTATTAACTCGGCGATGTGCAATCTAGTTGGGTCCCAGTAGGGACGAGCGCCTGCTAGAACCCAAACGGGACAGGATGGCAAGGGTCCAGTGTGTTTCCACCTTGTACCGCCTAAAGCACACATCAGAAAAGAATGCCAAGCATCCCTTTTTAAAGAGCAAAAGGGACGCCTGGATGAGGAAGGGAGGATCTTCCCTCTAATGGGGGGGGCGGGGAGTCATCTCCTTGCATTTTCTCTTGCTGCGTACTTTTCTCTTCAGTCTGCCCATGGTCTCTACAGCAACCCAGAAACATCCCCAAAATGACCTCACTTGCTGGCTTCTTTTGCTTTTAATCAGATTAGCTACCAGCTACTATCAGATTAACTTTTTGTGAACACATCAGGCAGCGGCTTCTTTGCGTGGTTTCACTGCTACTGTTAGTGGCACGCTGGCACTGATACTTGGGAACCAATTATAGCTGATTGTGGCTAATTTGGGCATAATCATCTTGTGGGACCAGCTCTCCAAGAATTTCCCAGTTATTGGAGATGGGAAATTCCAGCCATCCAAACAGTAACTTGTCTGAGCTTTTCTTTTGGCTGCTGTAGCAGTGATTGATTGAAGATGCATTTGGTTCACCCAACGGGTATGTTTCAAGGCTGACTCTAATACACAAGATTTGTTTACAGTATGGCTGGTGATGCATACCCACTCCCAGACATCATGTGCCATTGATTATTTATTTACATCCTTTTCTGTTGGGTTATTTGCGGTAAAAAGGAAAGACTCGATTTCTTTAGGCAGCCTTATTTCAAAAACCCCAGTGGCAACCAATGGGTCCAGGAAATTATTTTTGACTTGTCTGGTCTTTGCTGTACCTCTGGCAAGAATATGAGAAGAGAGAGTCTGTGAAAGGTACATGCAGGCAAGCAATTAAGCAAACAAACAAACAAGCCAGCTTATTCAGTCAAATATAATGTGCATATTTTTTCTCAAAGTAATACTCTGTTTCTAATGTGCTTTACCGCCAAGTGACTTCCATACAAGACACATGAGGAAGTCAGTGCTGGTTTATTTTATCAGTGATTGCGATAAATGCTTTTATGAACACGTTGCCATTTCAGACACTTTGGTGAGTCTCTCATAACTTACAGCACCAGAACCGAAGCATATAAAGTTCCCTTTCAGGATTGGAAGTCTAAGAAATTCCCCACCAGCACAGCTTTCTTATGGTGATGAAACAAAGTTTTCTCTCTCTTTCTCTTTAGCATGATCATTTTTAAATTATACAGGGTGAATATCTACTGGCTTGCTGGTCATTTTCAAAGCAGGTTGGTGGCAGCATCTATGGCATCTTTTTATTATTTATTATTTTATTATTATATTTATATCCCGCTTATCTCCTAAAATAGGACTCTAAGCGGCGAACAGAGAGCGCCCGAGCGCCAGCAAACAGAGAACAAGAACACAACAAAATCCAACAACAACACTAAAATAAATAATATAGAAAAATTATAAGATATGAAATCCCACGATATAAAATCCTAATGCCTCCTAGAGCATCCCAGCATGCCAAGAGACGTGAGTCCTAACAATTAAAATTGGAGGCACCGGTAGTCAGCAATCCGTGGATATAATAGCGATGGCGGAGGGAATTTTTTTTTTTAAAAAAATTAAGATTCGCCGAAGGCCTCTCGAAACAAAAAGGTTTTTCGAAAGGCCTGCAGGGACTCTGCAGAGCGCACTTCACTAGGGATGGAATTCCATATGGAAGGGGCTGCCACAGAGAAGGCCCGGTTCCAGGTGACCGTCTTCCGGGCCTCTCGAGGGGTGGCAACCCGGAGCAAGTGCGCCCGCACCTGCCGAACTGGATGGGCCGAGGTGGATCGCTGGACGATACGCTCTGTCAGGTAATCTGGTCCCAAGCCATGGAGGGTTTTATAAACTAAAACCAGGACCTTGAATCTAATCCAGGCTGCAACGGGCAACCAGTGCAGGCGGACCAGGACTGGGGTGATGTGGTCATAACGACGCACACCAGCCACCAGCCTGGCCGCCGCATTCTGTACCCGCTGCAGACACCGGAGAAGAGTCAAGGGCAACCCCATGTAGAGTGCGTTGCAGTAGTCCAGCCTCGAGATCACCAGTGCTTGGACCACTGTTCTCAGAGAGTCAACATCCAGGTACGGGTGGATCTGGGCGATCTGGCGAAGATGGTCATAAGCGACCCTGGTCACCGACGCCACCTGAGCCTCCATGGTGAGCGCCGGGTCCAGGACCACACCCAGATTCTGCACCCTCTCCACCGGCTGGAGGGACCCCCCCCCCCAGACACGGAAGAGGGCCACCGTACCCAGATGGTGAGCTCCCAAAGAACATAACCTCCGTCTTCCCGGGGTTGAGCTTAAGCCTGTTCGCCCCGGTCCAAGTCAGGACGGCATCCAGGCACTCATCAAGGATCCTCACAGCTTCCACTGCAGAGGTGGAAAAGGAGAGATAGAGCTGCGTGTCATCAGCGTACTGATGACAGCAGACTCCAAATCTCCTAATGACCCCAGCCAGCGGCCTTACATAGATGTTGAACAGCATAGGGGACAGCAACGACCCCTGTGGAACCCCACAAGGGAGGATCCAAGGAGCCGACAACTCCCCCCCATGCAGAACGTACTGTGGACGGCCCTCCAGGAAGGATCGGAGCCAACTGCGAGCAGTGCCTCCGATTCCAAACTCGGAGAGGCAATCCAGCAGGATACCGTGGTCGACGGTATCAAAGGCCGCTGACAAATCCAGGAGAACCAACAGGGTAGAGCAACCCCTGTCGGCCGCCCGGATTAGGTCATCTTGCAGCGCGACCAAAGCTGTTTCGATCCCCCGACGAGGCCTGAACCCGGACTGGCAAGGATTGAGGCACTGCCGATCCTCCAGGTATGACTGCAACCGAACCGCCGCCACCCTCTCAATCACCTTGCCCATAAACGGGACATTAGCGATTGGACGATAGTTGGTTAAATCGTCCGGGGAGAGGCCCAGTTTTTTGAGAATGGGCTTTACCACCGTCTCCTTCAGGCAAGAGGGAAAAAACCCCTTGCTGAAGGAGGCGGTGGCGATGGCAGAAGCCATTCGGCCATAGTCCCGCTGGCAGCTTTGATTAGCCAGGCAGGGCAGGGATCAAAAGGTGTGGATGCCGGCCGGCAGTGAGCCATAGCCTTAGAGGCCTCGACAGCAGAAACAGGCCCAAGCGCACCCAACCGAGGCGACGAAGGCGGACCAGCAGCTGGGGATGCCGGGGCAGTGCTACTGCAACCGGAGTCGAAGCCGGCCAGGATGGCCTCAATCTTCTTTTTTCTGATTCCTGAAATGTACAGTTCAAGGTTGTGACTCTGGATTAAATGTTCATATGCCAGTCTATCTGACAAGCCATGCAGAGCCTGGGTTTTAGGCACATCACCAGCGCCATCTCTTCCACTGCACACTGGCTTCTTGGTGGGTTTCCATCAAGCACAATATCTGGTGAGAATGAACATTCAACACATTACATTCACTTTTATCATTGACTAGAAAAGGAGAAAATCTACACACACCATTTGGTTACCCCCTTACGGCAGGGCACTTATTTTGTACAGAAGATGTCTTGTTACTCTAAACACTGAATAGCCATAATTCATGTAACATTGGCCAATGACAGTTCATAACATGGGCTACACAACTGCAGGATGACCCCGCCTTCATTCAGTCCACAAGCTGTCCATGCTTTCCCCCAATTGTATTATTACTCATGCACTCTCCGGGATGCACACCTTAACATGGTATGGAGGTCCAATTGCAGTGTCCAACTACTGATGCCAAAGAAAATGAAAGCTTTCATGCAAGTATTCAAGATGAAATCGATCATACACCAATACATGTTTATAATCATAGGTGCCTGAAAAGGAAAGGTAGGAAACAAAGCAGAACCATATGTTGTCGGAAAATTTAGCCAAGGGGTGAGAAATCAAGCAGGAAAGTGAATCATAGAATTCAGTAAAGACAACCATCTATTTACCACAAATACATGCCTCAAGCAACCAAACAGATGACTGTACATGTGGACTGTACATGAAGAAGATGGCCAATATAAAAAACCAAACAGACTACGTAATTGGAAGCAGGAAACAGGAGATGAAGTAGCTGTATTATTGTTGCCCAAAACAAGACCAGGAATCGATTTTGATACAGATCATCATAAATAAATAAATAAATAAATAAATAAATAAATAAATAAATAAATA
>JAHTLZ010000010.1:68060438-68070504 GCA_023846285.1 Phrynocephalus versicolor
ATAAATAAATAAATAAATAAATAAATAAATAAATAAATAAATAAATAAATAAATTGTTAATATCAAACATTAAAGCTGAAGGGAACTAAAAGAATCCTACCACCAATACATAATTTGAACATTTCTGATAAATTTAAAGTCCATGTAAAGATCACGTAAATTGGCCATGAACCAGAAGAACTGTGGATTGAAGCAAGAAATACAGTTAGGGAAGACTTTTTTAAAAAATTATAATAAAAAGAAAAACAAGCCTAGATGGATGGTGGCAGGAACACTGAAGATTGCAGCCAAGAAGCCAGAAGAAGACTATGATTTGGAAGAGTAGCAATTAAGGAATTAGAAAAGAATATGAAGTTTAAACCTGTGTCACTGTAGACCAAGATCATCCTAGAGCTAATCAAGCCAGAACTATCTTTGGAGGCAAAAATGACAAGACTGAGACAAAATTGAGGTACTTCAAAGGCCAAATGCAGGGGAGTGGTATCAGGAGACAGATCTCAAGTTGTCTCATGTGCTCCCAGAGGCATTTGGCAGGGCCAGTGTGAGACACAGGAAGCTGGACTAGATGGGCCCTTGATCTGATCCAGCATGGTTCTTCTTATGTTCTTATGACCTGCAGGAAACGAAAATAATGATAGGAAAAGTTGAAGGCATCAGGGAAAGAGGAGGATGAGCTATGAGATGCACTCACTCTATAAAGAAAGCCATAGGTTTTTCTTCAGAAGAGCTGATATAGGGCTGTTGACGACAGGACATTTTGGAGGTCGCTCTAGGGGTTGCTATGAATCAGGGATGACTTAATGGTACACAATAACCCCTACCACCGGTCACACAAAAGTCTGCCACGAACAAACCCAGAATTTCTTCATTCCAGTAGTCTTAAAAATAGCAACATTATTGCTGCTGTTTTTAAAGAAACTGCGAATCTTTGAGCACTCTTAGTTGATCCCAAGCCATCTTTTACTAACCTCTCAGTCTGGAGTGCCAATATACTCTCTAGGTTGCCAGAACGTTGGGGGAAGGGGTGGAGAAACACACAAGAAAGCTTTTCATGTTTGGAAATGTTAAAAGGGAAAATGCGAGTATTGAGCTTTTAGGCCGGAAAATTAGGCAATGCAAGAATGACCCCACATAAAAACAAACTCCCCACTGGTCAGGTTGCACTTCCTTGGTACATTTTTGAAAATCACCTAATTGGATGTAAACATATTAAAAATTGTACACATAGCAACATTGCTGTTTTAATTAGGGAGAAGCAAACAGAAGCAAGGAGCCATAAGCAACGCGAGTATGCCCGCTACTCTCCTGCTTTAATTATTTATCCGAGTCAATAAAATTAAATATTTTCATAGCATTTCTGAACAGGATCTGAAGTAATTACTCTGTCAAATTCATCAAAAATTCCCTCATCAAAATAAAAACCTTGATGTTGGTGAATAATTTATAATACAAATACAGAAAAATTGTAAAGTATTATAAATAGAAATCTGCAGGGTAAGTGAACATGAATTAGTTACGGGTTATGTTTCTGAAAGAGGCTGTCATAAGCTGTATACATTTTTAATAAGCTGTTCCTGAGGCCTAGCCTCTCCCCCACCCCTCAGAATACACTATATACCAACAACTTAAGGGAAGAAATAATGGTGATTTAGGAGCACATCTGTTTTATTATACCAACTGAACTGAATGAAAATTGATGCTCACAGATATATGCAACACCTTGAATTAATTATAGCTGCTACTCAATGAATGTTTGTAGCTCCCTACAAATCATTTGCTTCAACACTGAACACATCCAATAACCTCATGTCAACTACTATGGAATAATGAAGAAGTGGGGGAGGGGGAGGCAAAAGAGGTTGGCCTTCTATTGTAGAAGCACTGTGAGGACGAGGAGGATTGGAGAGGAGGTTTCAATATTTACCATGCAGTATATGGGTTGCAAAAACTTTCTGGCCTCCTCTCTCTATAATTGAGGTGTTTTGAGACAGTAAAGCAAGCAGTGTTTGTGTGGAAGAGCATGAGGAAGGTTTATATTTTCTGATCGGGGGAACTGCTGAGGAAAAAAGGGATGTAAATGGGGGATACTTTGAACTGCCTTCACACTGTCACCGTGTGTGTGTGTGTGTGTGTGTGTGTGTGTGTGTGTTATGGGTGGCCACTACCCCAACACCTAAAGGGAGGGCAAAGAACATCAATAAGGAAGATGTTCTTCACAAAAAGAAGTGGTTTTTTTGCATTAAATCTGCTTACACTAATTTAAATCAAGGTATGTAAACATCACTACAATATGCATTGACCATTCAATTGTGGGCATGAAACAGAAAACTGATGGTTCGGTTCATTCTGTTTCACCCCCCCCCCCTCAGTTCAGTTCTGTTTGGTTCCTACGAATTTTTAAAACAAAAAATTGTACAAGCCGAACCAAACTGAACTGGTTCAGCTTACCTGGCGGCTATCTCGGCAGCAGTGGTTACGATCCCGGCAGCGGTGGCAGCCCAGAAGGACCTGGCAGCATAATGAAACAAAAAATTTATTCATTTCGTGCCCATCTCTACATTGATGCTATAATGTGACTAAGTAACATCTTCGGAAAATAGCACTGAGAGGAAGATGGGATATAAATCAAGTAAATAAATGTGGTACAGTGTTTAATAACTCTCAGAAATGCACAATGCCTTGCCTTTTCTGCTTCTTACTGAATATGAATATTCATACTGTTTATTTTTATTCCTATTCCTATTCCTATTCCTATTCCTATTCCTATTCCTATTCAGTATGCATGCAAAATGTGCTTATGTTATGGGATGATATTAGCACTAAATGAGCAGAGAGCCTTGTAATTTTGTTGAAATATCTCACTAAGCAATAATCAGTTATTTTAGGTCCAACCTGTACTGCACCTTGTACTCAAGATAAGGCCTAACCAGTGCCTTCTTGCTGCACATGTTAGAATAGCCCAAATCTCCTTAAAAGACATTTATTTGCAAAAATTAATAAGGCACATTCTTAGAGCAGTAATAAAGCAAATAAGGAGCAAGCCGCCAAGCCATAAAGAGGTAAAAAGAAAGGTGACTGTTGCATTATATTTTTTCTTTTTTACCCTCTTGGGTCACCGACCTTTAGAATGGAAATTTAACAAAATGTCCACGTGGCATACATTTCCACGAAGAACTTTGATAGCAGTGGCAAAACAATGCAAGAGTATAGAAAATTTGGGTGTATTTTTCACTATTAAAAAAAAGAAGAAGAGAGAAAGAAACTAGAGAAATGTTAAGATAGCCAAGCATAGTTGCAACATTCACAAAGGGACAGAAGGAAGAACCTGCACTCCCAGACACTACAAAGAAACCATCAGGCTCAGGACAAAGTTAACAAGGAGTTGGGTATGACTACAAAATAATTTCCTTTTCATTCAGTATAATAATAGACCTCTACCTGACCTTGAAACTTCCCAAAGATGTCACTCTATTGAGGGATTAAAATAGGGGAGACAGTAGAAACAGCAGAGGGCCTCTGATCTTTTGAGAATTTCACTCAGTTGCCAAACTTTGGGCCATAGATTCCAACAAATTCAGCGGCAGGTGAACCAGAACTTTGTTTCAAAAGGGTAGGGGGGAAGAGGGCTATTCATTGTGTTGAAAAAAAAAAGAATGGTGGGGTTTCTTTTTTTGATTTGTTGTCCCATCTGACTTCCCAAAGAAATCTACAGCGACCCTGTCAAGTTGAAAATGAAACAGATGGAAAGGGACAAATGATAAGAATAACATTTCAATGAAACCACAAGCAACAGAAGAGGAAACTTTTAAAGACTCCCAAGCCAAAAGGACAGGAAATCGAGTGAATCATCGTGATTATGAAAGAAATGCTTTGGGGCAGGCAGATCATGAATACATGAAGGATAGATTAACAATATTTTATAGACTTCATATATAACTTTTAGATCACATTGACGAGGATCTGTGCCTAAGATGTAAATGAAACAATCTCCATAATCAAAGGGGTTGAATTATCAATTGCAAAATATGAAATGGATTCCAGAGGTATGTGTTCCAGTGATGTTACCTCTAGAGAATGGCCAAGAATTCTTCACTGAAATGGGGGGAGAAACATGTTAAGGACTCAGTCAAGAGAAATCCTCTGGGAACTGAAAGTCAGCATGGGGAGCTTAACTTTTGCCATGGTTTTCTTAAAGGAAAGGAGGGAAGGAGCACACCCTTTCTAAAACAAGTTGTAGACAAGAAGACTGGACAGCTCTGAAACACTGATCCCACAAAGACTCTAAGGATATTTTAGTGAAATGCACTTACAGGCTGTGCTTCATGCAACATTCTCTTTAGAATTATAGAATCATAGAATTGGAAGAGACCTCAAGGGCCATCCAGTCCAACCTTCTGCTATGCAGGAACCCTCATCACAATATTTCTGACAGATGGCCATCCAGCCTCTGCTTAAAAACCTCCATAGAAGGAGACTCCACCACCCTCTGTGGCAGCATATTCCACTGCTGAACAGCTCTAACCGACATGAGTTCTTCCTAATGTTCAAATGGAATCTCTTTTCCTGTAGTTTGAAACCATTGCCCGAGTCCTAGCCTCTGAAGCCATGGAAAACAAATCTGTTCCCTCTTCAATATGATATCCTTCCAAATAGTTAAACATAGCTATCATATCCCCTCTCAGCCTTCTTGTCTGAAGGTCTGAGTGGCTTCCAGGTAGGAAACAGGGATGTAGCTAGGGTTTTCAGCACCCAGGGACAAAATCAGTTTTTGCTCCCCCTTCTGCCCTTCCCCCAACTGCTGGAGGAGGCCACCTGGCCTGACCTCACAGGGCTGTGAGGAAGAGAGGGTGGTCCGCGGAGCGGGAAAAGGTGCAGAGCCCCACCTGGCAAGGAGCTGCAGATGGAGGGTTGGGTGTGCACTTGTGTGCTGGGGTGAGCCTTTTCTGTAGTGAGAGGAGGGAGGGAGGGAGGGAAGGGGGCTGGAGGAGGGAGGAAGACGACACCACAGGCCCTGTCTTCATGCCCCACAGGAGCTGTGGAGGAGCTGCTGCCGGTGGCCCACGCTTCCGCCAGCCCCCTCTATATATGGGTTTTGGGCACCTGGAGCCGCCCCTTCTTCCCTCAGGAAGTCTCTAGGGGCTGCCCCGTTGGATTCCACCTCTGCTTGGCAAGCGCCCTCGCCGCCTCAGTGCACCCGGCCAGAGCACACAGCAGCGTGTGGCCTTTAAAAAGAAGCCCCTCCACATACACACTTGCCTCCCACGCATGTGTGCACCCTGTCTGCCAACCACAGTGGGTTGGGGTTTCTGACTCGCGGTTGGTGCAAGAGCACTTTCCCCCTCTTCAGAGATACTGAGAGAGCGAGAGCAAGAGTAGGCGAGGTGGAGGTGGCTCTGACACCTGCCCGACTCCCAGCCTGCCAGGTGGGATGGCCTCTTTCACTCACTACTGGCCAGCCGGCCAGCTGGCCTGCCCAGTTGCCTGCCTGATGGCCTTTGGCTCTTGACTTTGGCTACGGGTGGGAGTGAAGCAGGAGTGGTGGGGGAAGCAGGGCAAGGTGGCCAGTGCTGGCTGCTTCCAGGACTGCCCCCCATGCTGGCTTGGCTGTACTGACACTTGTGCACCTCTTTCAGCCTTCCCTGATTGCTTGGCAGATGCCCCCGGCCCCTGCAAGTGATTTTTTTTCAAGTGGCACCTCTTGAAAAAAACCCCACCTGCTTCCCTCTCCTCCTTCGTTTCCCCCAACTAAGGATCGCCAAACATTAGCTGGGGGAAATGAGTACTGCAGGCCAGAGGGCACACTTCTTCTTCCTCCTCCTCCTCCCCCTCCAGATGCCCCCAGATTCCTGAGCGTCTGAGGCAAGTGCACCCTTCCGCACCCTCCCTAAATACGCCCCTGGTAGGAAAAGCAGTTGAGGGTAGGCTTTGCATGTATATCTTTGCTTCTTCCTGTACCCTATTCACTCTGAACATCATTTCAGACGTCTACCCTGAATAGGGTTACTGTTGCTTGTGCAAGCACAGCTGTACACTTCTTTTACCTCCAACAGTTTATCTGCATGTTCAAAATAAAATCCTCCAAAAATAAAGTACATCAGTATCTTCACCTGTGTTTTGCAACCAGAGATACAATAGGGAGACTGTAATGTTGCAAAGACGGCTTAGGAAATGCTATGAGAGGTCTGATTTGAATTGGCGGTCTCCCAGATCCTATTCAAATTCAGGACACAAGCCACCGACCTTGAGTTAAAAAAAAAATCAAGGTCCTCTTTATTATCTTAGAAGAGGAGCATGTCATTCTAGAGTAAAAAGCTGGTTTAATATAAAAACCCAGGGCTTTTTTTTTTTTAAAAAAACTGTTTTATCCCTCCACCACTTTCCATCCCCCCCCATGAACCACTTTGTTGGTGGTTTGTTTTTTACTCTTTTTTTTTGGAAAAAAATCCTATGAAACAAAACAAAAAAAATGTGGCGGTGGGGAGGAAAGGAAACGAAATGAAACATAATATTTTCGTTTCATACAGAGCTGTCTGGCAGTAGAATGTGCTGCTACGGAGGGTGGCGGAGTCTCCTTCTTTGGAGGTTTTTAAGTAGAGGTGGGGTGGCCATCTGTCAGCAGTCCTGTGATGGGGGTTCATGCGTGGCAGGGGGTTGGACTGGATGGCCCTTGAAGTCTCTTCCAATTCTACGATTCTATGCTTCATGGTATTCAAAGCCCCTCTATCGTACTGTATTATAATAGGAATATTCCCATTCCTAACATTGTATTCCTGCTGAGGTTTGTCATCTCGTACCATTTCAGTGCCTGTCTGACAGATTATTTCAGCCCTCTTCCTCACTTCATCATCGTGCTTAAGAATTGCTCTGCTAAGCCATGCTTCTCTCTAGTTAAAATAACATCTGCTAAATAACATACCAGTCATTAATCAAGGGTAGCAAAGGATTTCGCCAAGACTGTGGTCCTGTAGGCCTTGAAAAGAGAAGAAAAATCATGTAGCACTTTTATGTGTACTCTAAGAATTATGTTCTTTTATTATTACATTTCTTGGAAGGGATTATATAGAGCCTCTTTGGTGATATTATAGAAAAAACATTGCAGAGAAACACTTAAAGAGAACTGCTACTTTACTCTTCTGTTTTACAAGATAAAGAATCTCTTCTCTATGTCATCTTTCAATGGGTTCCTGAACAATGCTCCAAAATTAGCAATAAACACTAAGCTGTCATGTAATAGACATCATCTTTTACACTGCCTACAGGGAATCACTTTTAAAAGTCTATAACCTCCAGTATTCTTTTTATATGAGACGCTGAATCATATCAAATACGAATTGATAAAAAAGAGTAATAAGCCTGGATTCACATCATGAAATGAGTGAGCACTAAATTAAACTATTGTACTAAAAGTTTCCATGATGTAGATTATTAAAAATAATAAAAGGCTCAACTGATTTGGTTATTGATTTTTGTCTTTTAATAGAGGGTATCATTAGCAGCATCTGGACAGTAATAACAACAGGAAAGTGTGGCAAGGAGTCCAGCATCTTACAAACTACAAGACAAACAACAGAGTTGTAGCGGGCGATGCAGCATTGGCAGAAGAGTTAAACATTTTTTTTGACCGTTTTGAGGTGGAAGCACCAAAGGAAGCTGCACTACAGTCCCCAGTCCACAGCAGCTTTATCCTTAAAGTAGAGGAGTATGAGGTGAGGCGTATGCTGTGGGCTGTCAAACCGAAGAAGGCTGCTGGACCCGATGGTATTCCTGGATGTGTGTTGAAAGACTGTGCAGATCAACTAGCTGGAGTCTTTACCAAGATCTTTAATCAGTCTCTGGCTCAATCTAAGGTTCCATCTTGTTTGAAGTCCTCCATCACAGTTCCTGTACCTAAAAAAATCTCATATCTCTAGTCTTAATGATTATCGACCAGTTGCACTTACTCCAGTAGTGATGAAATGTTTTGAAAAACTGGTCCGGAATTACATCACATAACTTCTCCCCCAGAGTTTTGATCCCCACCAGTTTGCATATCGAGCAAATAAATCTGCAGAGGATGCTGTAGCTACAGTCCTTCATGCTGCATTGTCACATCTGGAACAGCAGGGAAGCTATGCAAGACTGCTTTTCGTGGACTTTAGCTCAGCATTTAATACCATCCTCCCTCACAGACTGATGGTTAAATTGGGGGATTTGGGATTTCATTTTCCACATTCTATATGTATGTGGATAAATAGTTTTTTGTCCGGATGTAGTCAGAGGGTTAGAGTAGGTCAATATACATCTATGGATCTGAGTCTTATAGTACTGGCTCTCCACAGGGCTGTGTGTTGAGTCCGCTGGTCTTTACTCTTTATACTTATGATTGTATTCCTGCCTATCATAATAACATTATAGTTAAGTTTGTGGATGACACCACGGTAGTGGGGCTTATCTCAGAAGGAGATGAGTCTGCTTATAGAGATGAGGTGGAGCAGTTGATTGAGTGGTGCAGAGAGAATAACCTGCTTCTGAACACATTAAAAACTAAGGAGCTCATAATAGATTACAGGAAGAAGAAAACAGATATTCAACCACTATTCATCAGTGGGGACTGTATAGAATGGGTGACAGACTTCCATTTGTTGGGAGCCATATTGAGGAGAAAATAACCTGGAGCATAAATACCTCTGAGCTGCTGAAAAAGGCTCAACAGAGACTGTACTTTCTGAGAGTGCTCAGAAAGAATAACATCACTCAGAGACTGTGTCTTTTTATTGCTGTGTAGTAGAAAGTGTACTGACGTACTGCATATGTGTGTGGTACGCCAGTTGCACAGTGGCTCAGAGGAAATCGCTCGAGAGGGTTATCAATATGGCACAGAAGATCATCAGATGCCCACTCCTCACATTGGAGGAATTACACAGCTCCCACTGTCTTAAGAAAGCACAGAATATTGTAGGAGATATTTCTCATCCTGGACACTCTCTGTTTGTACCATTACCATCAGGCAGAAGGTATAGATCTATTAGAACAAGGACAGAAAGATTCAGAAATAGTTTTTACCCAATAGCAATAACCATGCTAAATTCTGTTAAAAATTAAGTTGACAGGTAATATCAGTGTCGAATGTGTAACATATATATTGTATGGGGGATTGTGTATGGCTGTTTTTTAAATCGTAGTTTTTATGGATTGGGTATAAATGCTATCAGGTGAAACAGTGTAGGGCTGTGTGTCTATGTTTGGTTTTTATGTCAGTTTTAAATGAGTGTAAGTGATGCTCTGCGTGTGAATGTAGGAGTATGTGTATGCATGGTTTGTTCTTAAATGGTAGATTTTATGTCTTGGATTTTTATACTGGGGTGTGTGAATGAGCTGACTGGATGGCAATTTTAATCTCGTATTTATACAATGACAATAAATTCCATTCGAATTCAGTTATATACTTAAAATGTTACACACTGGTAGCAGTTTATGATAGTGACATCATGGTGATGGCAATCCCCTTTGGGTTTTAGTCCAAACTTTATCCAAGTCACTGCACCCTGTCCCCAAAATAAATTCAGCAAACTGATATCACCTTTAAGTCTGGATTAAAACCTGGAATAAAATCACCACAAATATTTCAAAACAACCATCTCACCAGTTTTAGATAGTGGTCTTTTTGTATCAGTTCTAGAACTATTACAAAACTGATGATTTATGTAATAGTCACCCAACTCAACTGCTTTTCTGATCTGCTACAACCCTGATAAGTGCCAGGGAAATAATTCATCTGATCTGGTGTTGGCAGTGGTAGGTTTTTTTTCCCTTTGCTTCCCATGGGCTTTGAGAATGATCTGGCAAAATAATGCAGGATTAGGCAAAAATAAAAGATTAGGTAGATGGTAGTATCTCTCTCAGGCAGAAAATTCTGGAATATGAAGAGTAATAATGTAGTAGGGACAGAGCTGTGTGGGCCAGCCAGGGCTGGTGCTAGGGTTTTTTGCACCCTAGGTGAGGGGTGGGGGTGGGGAGGGTGGGGGGCAGGCAAGGCAGGGGGTGGGTGGGTGGCGGGGGGCAGGGTGGTGGAGGACTGGTGGGGGGG
>JAHTLZ010000010.1:68096104-68127807 GCA_023846285.1 Phrynocephalus versicolor
TGTGTGTGTGTGTGTGTGTGTGTGTGTGTGTGTGTGTGTGTGTGTGTATTAGATTAAGGTCATCAAGATAATGCAGAGAATATTCGAACTGGAATCCAAGTGTGCATGGGGGAGATTTAGAAGGTCTGTTTTTTCAGTGATACGTAATCAGGCAACTGGGAAGCGGGGGTATAATTTGCAGATTAAGGGGACTGAACAAAGAGGGTGAAATTAACTTTAAAACAGGGAAAGGGGGAGAATGTTTGAAGGGGACAAAATAATAATAAATAAGAAGGATGGAAAACCACTATAAAAGAGTTCTGTTTGATGCGATCTGACAGCTGAGTTGGAAACATCAGCAAATACGAAGCCGAGTCTTCCTCCCCTTGCTCCCTCTCTTTCTTCCCATAGTATACACTGGAGTGCCTCCAAATGAAGTTTGATAGTCCAAGCAGCCAGTTCCCAGTGTGTGGGTGGAGAATGATCTGGAGGAAGGGGCAGGAATGCTGAACTCTGATGCAAGTCCAATCCCCTCTGTTTTTCAGAGAAGACAACTCCTTCCATCAGTCCATAAATCTGCCTGAAAAGGAGTGGGGGAGGAAAAAAACAAAAACAAAAAATCAAATCAAAATAACCCTAAAAAAAAAACCCTCAGTAGGAAATCCTGATACTAGTAAAGCTCTGCTCCTTCTCTTTTCCTTCTCTATATTTTGGACCCAGGGACAACTACTGTTAAATGGCATTGGTCAAGTTGTAAGATAGAATGTCATACAGAAGTACAGCACTGGAAGGGCCAGACATGAATTTGAATATGTTCCACAAAATCTTTTGGTTATCCATCCCACCCCACCCTGGGAATTCACTTGCATTGACGTAGGTGCATATCTGCATTCCATGCTACAACCCTAGTAGTGATAGGATTCTCTACCATGCCTTTTCCTTGTCATATCTTTTTTTCAGGATGTTGGCCACCGTCCACAGATCAGGAAGCTCTCAACCCCCAGATATTGCTAGACTACAATTCTGAACATCTTTGACCATAAGTCATGATATTTGGGTTGGTAGAATCCAACCATGTTCTCAAGAGTGTGACCATCTCTAATTGAAGCTCCTTGACTATCATTTTACTTGTCCTTTGTGGTATTCCTTTCCTAATGTTCTGACTTTCTTTGGATGAGGCAGAGAAGACACCAGTGGAGATCTGGTACTTAGCTCCCACATGCTCAAAGTACATGTTGCTTCCATTCGAAAGGTCAACTGAGGCTAGGACCACCAGAATGTCGCAGGCGTGCTAACTCCGAGTGGCCACACCCAGGGAGGCGCGGAAGTCGCTCACGCGCAACTGCGCCTCTCTGTGGTGGGCCCCTCACTGTGGAACCACCTTCCCAGTGAGCTGTGCCTTGCACAGTCCCGGCCCACCTTCAAAAAAGTGCTCAAAACCATGCTTTTTAGGGAGGCATTTGGCGACCTTTGATTTAATTTAATTTAATTTAATTTAATCTAATCTATTCCACTTTTTTTTTCTCCTCCGCCATCCCGACGCCTCTTGTTGTGGGTTTTTCCTCTTATTGTTTTGGCTTGTCATGATTTTGTTTTCTATTGTACTGTCGATTTTAATCCTGTTGTAAACCGCCCAGAGTTCCTATTGGAAGATAAGTGGTATAGAAATAAAACGAACAAATAAATAATTGAGAATACTAGGTCGAGCGTATGGCCTTTCTCATGTGTATAATCTATAATTGGTACGGTATGCCGTTTTAATTGCATTGTATTTTATAGTTTTAATAATTTTATTGTTTTATAGTTTTTAATACTTGTTGTATGCTGCCCAGAGACCTCTTGGTAGTGGGGTGGCTAAAAAAATCTTGTTAATAAATAAATAAATAAATAAATAAATAAATAAATAAATAAATAAATAAATAAATAAATAAATGGTTTTTTTTGCCCCAATGTGCATCACTCTGCACTTACTAATGTTTAAGCTCATTTGCCACTGGTTTTCCCACTTCCCCAGTGTCAAGGGATCCCTCTGGAACTCCTCACAGTCTCTCTCAGTTTCTACTACCCTGTATAATTAAGTGCTGTTGGCAAATTTGGCTACCTTGCTATTTACTCCTACTTCTAGATCATTTATGAAGAGGTTGAAAAGCAGGGGTCCCAAGAATGAACCTTGAGGGTCCCCACTCTTTATCTCCCTCCACTTGGAGAAGTGTCCATTTAGTGGTTCCTCCTGTTTCCTGTTGCTTAGACAGTTGCTGATCCAGGACAAGACCTCTCTCTTTATTCTATGACTGGCAAGTTTATTCAAGAGCCTTTGGTGCGGGACCTTGTCAAAAGCCTTCTGAAAGTCCAGATAAACAATGTCAACTGGTTCTCCCTTATCCACATGCTTGTTGACAGAGTAGTCCCTTAATCAAATATCTGCACTAATGACTGCTGAAAAGCTTGAATGATTAAGTGAATACACTACAAGTGGATGTCGTCATTGGAAACTGGCATTATAACGTCTGAGGTAGCAATAATCCTTCTACTTATTTATATATTTTCAAATTCTGTGCAGAATTTTTAAGGAGAATAAATAAATGAATAAATAAATATTAAAGAAAATGTGTTTGCATGTATGTGTGAAAAGTGGGAAACAGGTAAATTAGCCAATCAAGTTAACATTGTAACAAATAAGGCTGCCTGGTTGCCCAGGTTATGCTAGATTATTTTCTGCTGTTCCACAACTGCTGTTAATAATTAGACTAAATAGCTCTTTTGTTGAGGAAACAGCATTACTGAGACAACAGAAAATATAACCGTTAGGAGCTTTATATTACTACATGACTCTATAATTTCAGCACGATGGAGTTTCCTCCCCTGCAATTTTAGCAATCTTTTCTTTGCAGTGGGTGAGCTCCCTCAGGCAGAAGTGGATTGGAGCAGAAAGCTTACATAATTTATGCAAAAAAAAAAAAAAAACTGCTCTTGCTATTCAGGACCGGGAAATGGCCCAGCTTATTTCCGGCCGACCTGAATTTGGACCAGACTCACTGAGCACTCTCTCTCCCGCCTGTGACTTCCATCCAAATTCCATCCATCATACTGTCTGGTGGCAGCAAGTCATGGCAAAGAGGAGAAGGAGGCAAATATGGAGATTAATGATCATGCTTTCTTGCTTGGCCCAAACTATTATGCTGCCTGATGCAAAGGACAAAGAATGCCATACAACTCATAAACTGTATCAAATAAAAACTGTTTAAAGAAATTCAATCTTATAGAATCATAGAATCATAGAGTTGGAAGAGACCTCAAGGGCCACCCAGTCCAACCCCCTGCCATGCAGGAACCCCATCACAGTATTTCCAACGGATGACCATCCAGCCCTCTGCTTAAAAACATCCAAAGAAGGAGACTCCACACCACCCTCCGTGGCAGCTTATTCCACTGCCAAACAGCTCTAACATGAAGTTCTTCCTAATGTTAAAATGGAATCTCTTTTCCTGTAGTTTGAAACCATTTCCCCGAGTCCTAGTCTCTGAAGCCATGGAAAACAAACCTGTTCCCTCTTCGATATGACATCCTTTCAAATATTTAAACATGGCTATCATATCCCCCCTCAGCCTTCTTTTTGAAAGGCTAAACATTCCATCTTAATTTAATGAATATCCTTTTTACTTATTAGAATAAGTAACTGAGAATCACAGTGCTTTTCTTCCTACAAAGAGCTCTGTGTGAGTTGGTGGTTTGCATTTCCAGTGTACTGGGAGTTCACAAATCTGAGAAAACTAGTGTTTTTCCATGTTTGTATCTAAGAATAGGCTTCTTTCATTTCAGGTGCTTCAGAAGGTGCCTCTTCTCTTTTCATAGTTTATTGTTCCATTCATTTTACACAAAAGGGAAAGCCTATTTTGGATTTCCCACTCCAAAGAAGTCTCGGGGGTGGGGGGGGGGCAGCAATCTCCATTGAAATGCATAGTGGATTTCAATGGAGAAATTTTCCCCATTCGAAAGCATTGAGCCTATGTTTTCCAATGGGGAAAAAATTCTCCATTGAAATGCATTGGCAATGCATTTCAATGGAGACGGCCCCGGACAAGTCTCGGGCGGCGCAGGCGGGCGGCAGCGGGAGGTCAGATCCCCCTGCCACCGCCAGCACGTGTCGCCCCAAGACTTCTCGCACAGGCGTGCGATCGCCCCCCAGGCCCCCCACCCGCTTCCACATATTGCAGATTTTCATGGATCGCGGGTGGGGTGGGTCCCTAACCCCCGCGATCGGCGGGGGGTTACTGTACTTATCAAAGCATTAGTTTATAGTGTCACAATAGATGGGCATGAACCTCTGGCAGGCACTTACTTGGATGGAGCACCCCAGCTTCTCTGCTTGGCCTCCTCTGGATGCTGCCTATAAATGGGTGCCTGCCAGAAGGGGTGGGACACTGAACTGTTCATCATCACATTCATCAACATTATCATCATCCTCAGTGATCATAGCAGGCCTGTCACCTTGCTTGGCACTGGCAGCATGTGGTGCTGCCAATGCTGCCAGTATCTGTTGTCCACATTAAGAAGTTTGTCTCAGACCCCACTGTTACTGAGACAGAGAAGAAGACCCTGTCTGCTTGGATAAGTAACCTTTTGGGCACAAGAGGGGATGTTGTCTGGCCACAAAAATGGATGGGAAGAGAAGCAGTTTGACTGGCTGGCATCAAGTACAGTCCCCTTACCTTCTTTTCTCCTTTGGTTTATCTCCCTCCTATTGCTTGATGCCTTCTCTACTCTTCTTGTGGGAGGCAGCAGGATGGCCATTCAGCATAAAAACTAACTTAAATAAATGGTGAAAATGGCAGGGAGGATCTCCCCAAAGGAATGCAGGCAGGCAGGAAGGCAGGAAAGGCAATAAGGAAGGAAGGAAGGATCCATGATAGAGGCACAGCAGCTAGGTAGCAAGCTAAGATAGAGGATACTAGGAGCTCAATAATTCTGGTGCCTTCCATTCATTCCTTGGTCAACAAATAATGAATGAAGCAAGGAGCACTTCTCAATTGGTTTACAGATTAAAAATTCCTAATTCCTGTTCCCCTCTAGATTGGCCGATAACAGGGATTGCAACAATTGGCTGAAGAATTTCCTGGCTGATTTGACAGAGAAAGAGCGAAAGGGCACATAAAGGTTACATGAAAAAGGGAGCATGAAAGAAACACAAACCTTCATGGACTTCTTGTGATGGACCACTGGTTTGAGAGATTGCCACTTGGCCCACTGGGGAATATTATGCAGCTGATCCTGGAGTGGTGAGCCCAGGAGAGTTAAATGTGGTGATGGCTAAGGAACCTGTCTGGTCCTAGTACATCCCAACATTCTAGTCTGACCATACAAAGGGACTTTCAGGGAGTTCAAATAAATAAATAAATCCATAAAGTTAAGTGCTTAAGATTCTCATGCCGATTCTGCAAGTTAGAACAGCCACCACATCTACAAAAATTACCAACTCCTGGTAGCTGGTCAAGGCACAAGTACCACAAGCCTTCTTAGCCAAAATGTAGACAATCTGATGGATTTTTAAATATATATTTTATTAGAGATAATGAAAAAGGCAAAAACACAACTATTCCAAAACGTTTCAAAAAGGCGTCAAAATAATTTTGTAGTGAGCAAGCAATTTAAGCTTAATGCAGGGGCACTACAGAGTGAACACACAAGAAAATAAGAAATCCAACTGAACTACCTAGTCCTTGCCCATTAGAGTTGCATCAACATAGCCTCAGATTATGCACAGAGTGCATCCTTCCTGGCACAGCATGACAGGACAGCAACAGAGCACAGTGTCTTCTAAGAGATAACTAAGTCATCTACTGCAACTTCCGAACTTTTTAAAAAATTGTCTAGGCTAGTGGTTCCCATCCTTGGTTCCTCAGATGTTCTTGGACTGTTCTAGACCTTTCAAGATGGTCCGCCAATCAGACTTCAAATGCTGTCCAACATCCATGAAGACAGGAACAGTTTCTGTTCCCCCGCCCTTCATGGAGAGTTGATTTCATTTCCCAGTTAGCATTGTACCAGGGAATAGCTTGACTTAGCCATGAAGCCTTTGCCCAAAATATAAGCCATAGGCAGTATTTCCATTTCTTTGTGGACAAAATCTGCCCCCAACTTTTTCTAGATAGCCATTCTCAATTCTTTCTCAGTTTCTTTACACCTCTCTTTTGTAAACACAAACCATTTGTGTTTAGGGGGTCTCTTTTAACACTCACTGAAAGAACACAAATGTTGTGCATTGGGTCTTTTGTTTTGATCCAAAAGGCCAACTCCCAGTTGTATCACCTTGCTTGGGTCTATTTTTTGAACATATAAAAGAGTCACAGATATATTTTAAAAAAGAGAAGGAACTGGCTCATGTTTGTTTGTGCTTCACTGCCACAATATTGTAGACCTGGTTTCCTTTATTTAAATGAAGAGTTCAGCAAACCTCTAATTTTCTGCTTTATTTCACACCAAATTGTGTCACATTAAATTTTCCTGAACTGAACTGGAACATTTATATTAACTCACTGAAGATTTTTATGCATAGGAGGGGATAACCCCATTTCCATGCTAAAGTTGCCTTAGCATCCCAGATGATTTGATCTTGCATACCAGTGTTATATACATGATAGAGCAGACTCTGCAGGAGCTGAGTCAGTGTTGTGGCATGCCTCCGGTCAATCTATGCTTTCTTTAACACGGATAACATTTGAACTCTTCAAAGCTTGCAGGGAATCTACCACTGGAATATTCTTTTTGGAGATATGAAGCATTTGGGTAGACTGCTGGCTTCTGAAAACCTTTGACTCTGCTTTATTACAGAGTCCAGGGGACTTGCGTGTTGGCTTTTTGTGTATTAGACAAAAAGTGCCCTCTGCCTTCCGACCACAGGACTGCCATTTTTGCATTCCAATGACATTTTGAAGGATACAGATGTCACATAGCTAGAAATCAAATAGGGGTGGGATTTTGTAAACCCATTGAATTATGTGCTTGAATAGGATTAGCTGGATCAAAAAGGTCTGGGTGTGACCAGACAGACAGCAGATGTTTAAGAGCCTCATGGTGCAGTGGTTAAACGCCTGTGCTGCAGCTAAAGCTATGTTTACGACCTGAGGTTCAATCCCAGGTAGCAGGCTCATGGTTGACTCAGCCTTCTATCCTTCCAAGGTCGGTAAGATGAGTACCTAGCTTGCTTGGGGGGAGGGGAAGTGTAGCCGGCGTAAATAAATTGTAACCCCCCCCCCCCCAGAGAGTGCTTGAAGCACTATGGGTGGTATATAAGGAGAACACTGTATTTGTTTTTTTTTTGTTTGTTTTTTGTTTTGCCCGATTCAAAGAACAAGATGGCGCCTCTCTCGGGCCACTTCATAGACAGAAATGAACTGGGCCACCTGCTAAAATTTACCTCAGTACCAGCAGTGAGACAATCTTCTCCAATGAACTTGAGGGAAAGCTAGTATGAAGACAGTTTATTTGGGTATGGAGAAGCACTGCTGCCACAGCTGCAGATGCTACCTGAGGTCATAATCAGCCTAGTCTTTGGACCAACTCTGGAGCATTTGGCCAGCTGTGTACATCTGCAAGACAGTGATTACTATTAGCATTAGTGCTTACAGTAGAATATTTTGAAGGAAGGGGGCAGGCCAAGTAAAATTAGAGCAGCAAAAATCTTCTACTCCCCACTGCAAAATGTAGTGCCTTCCATTACAAAAGTTAAAGTGCCATGACCATGCAGAGAAGCCCATTCATCCCATCCTCCCCAAAACCACACACATTTGGCTGTGATTCCCTGTTATTTTTACGATCATAGTAAACTTTATTTGTTCTATTACTGGTGAAGAGTCCTCCATTTTGTCTGGTAGAATTGTTACAGACTTGACATTTCTCCAGACCCAGATATGATAAACAGAGTGAGCAACTTCAGGGGGTCTGGGTATCAGCTTTCTGGCCTTTACACCCACCACGAGCCACACCAGAGCCAAAATGAGCCAAATTATTGGAAATGAAAGACAAATGCTGCTGAAGATAACTTCCAGTTCCATTTCTGTTGGTTTTATTCCTAAAATGACAACTCCTAAAGGCTTTCAGAGACAGAAAATTCCTTCTTTTTTGCAGATTTTGCAGAGGAATGCATAAGCTACAAATATGGCCTGGTTTGGGCTTCGTATAGCTACTGGGGCACACTTCACCAAATCCTCTGGTCTGATCCACAAGGAAAATATGTATTGTTGTTGTGTGTCTTTGTACTAACCACTACTAAAGATATACAGCGGTACCTTGTATAAAGGAATTAATTCATTCCAGACGAAATTCTGTTAAGTGATTTTTCTTTATACAAATTTCCCACAGGAATGCATTGAAAACAGAGTAATCCCTAATCATGACCATTTTTAAGTTGTACAGATTCGCCCCATAGCCAATTCTGTTAAGCAAATTTCCCCTATCTCTGGAAAATTTTTTATGTTCTACAGATTTTATGTTATACAAACCGTTTGTTATATGAGGGTCCACTGTATTTGAATTAGAACTTTATTGTCTAAAGACTCAAGAATAACATAACTTATTATACTCCACATGTTAATAAATAGAAGTTGTTTCAAATGAGAGAGGAAGAAACATCCTGAATACTCTGTTTTACTGAAAATTTCTACTGACACTTCTGTTGCTTTAGTTAATCAAATTCTTCTATTGCTGCACTGGGAGTTTAAAGCATTCTTGTAACTTCCTGTCTCAATCCCAGTGGTTTAAACATCATTTCATAATTAGCCTTTACAATTACACTATATGTTTGAAAAGGAGGTGAGAACAGAAAGAGGCTTTCCTCCCCCCCCCCCTTTACAGGCAGAATTACTGTCTCTGTCTGGGGACTTAAAAAAGGAGGATGTGTATATGTCAGGGAGAAAGAGTAAGTGTTCATTTGTTCAGTATTTTATCTTTTCCCACTTGCAGTGGTGTTGACATGTGTGACTGAGAACCTTTCCAGCACATGATGAACGGGGGAGAAACATTATACCAAGTTCCTTTGAAATCTCACCAAGACCTGAGCACTGTGCTTGGTACACCTGACCAACCTTAAAACAGAAAACTTTGTCTGGTTTCAGAGGTTAAGTAGGTATGGTCAGCATTTACTTCAATGAATGAATGAATGAATGAATCAAAACCATGGATCTCTATGCAAGTTTTGGAAAGAGTTGTGCTTCTAATCTGGAAAGCCATTGCCAGTT
The DNA here is from genome assembly GCA_023846285.1 of Phrynocephalus versicolor. Taxonomy (NCBI): domain Eukaryota; kingdom Metazoa; phylum Chordata; class Lepidosauria; order Squamata; family Agamidae; genus Phrynocephalus; species Phrynocephalus versicolor. The sequence continues at coordinate 68,105,317 of JAHTLZ010000010.1, forward strand.
CAGAAAGCAAAGTGTTCTGCTTATATACCGTCCCATACCACTTCAAGTAGTCTCTGGGTGGTTTACAGTTTAATTACAGTATGCAAAGTGGGGCTAGATGAACAAAGGATCTGATCCAGTACAAAATAGGTATATATTCATTTTGTTTTGTTACTGATGAATTTTAAATAATTTTTGGAATGAAACAAATCAATTTGCTAATGGCTTCCTTGGTTCCTGGTGGCACCATAATCACAGGGTAGCTTCTTTGGACTCTTCCCTTTAAGTCCCCCAAATTTGGAAATGGTTGGGGTTCAGGGGGCCAAGGCATTCAACTGCAAAGAAGCCCCCCTAGCTAATTGTAAAAGGGCTGTACGGCATGCACCAGCAATATAGGGGTTAACCTAAGCAGTGGGGGAGCAATTAGCCATTTCCCCAATTATTTTCTCCTAGAGACACCCCATTTGGAGTTTAATAACTCAGCCCCCTGAACCCCAAACCTCTCCAAATTTGGGGAGCTTACAGGGAAGAGTCCAAAGAAACTACCCTGCAATTTTGGTGCCTCTAGGATAAATCATTTCATTCCTAGGCGACAAAAGACATTTTGTTTCATTACATAAAATGTCAAAAGCATTTCATTTTTTGTTTCCTGCTCATTTCTAGTTCCTACGTGAGTCTCAAAAATGACATATTTTCACCTTGGAAATGCAGGGGGGTGGGGGAAGCTGATGATATGTTTTGGTTACCCAAATGCAAGACACACAACAATAGGCTCAAGCCAGATTTCTGTTGAATATCAGGGAAAACGTCCTAACAGTTACAGCAGTACAGCAATGGAATGAATTACCTCAAGAGGTAGTTTGTGGCTCCAGCACTGAAGGCATTCAAGGGAAATTTGGTCAACCACCTGGCAGATGGCCTATGATTTGTATTCCTGCCTTGAGCAGGGATTTGGACTCGATGGTCTTGTAGGCCCCTTCCAACTTCATGACTCCAAGAGCCCCATGGTGCAGTGGTTAAATGCCTGTACTGCAGGTACAACTGTGCTCACGATCTGAGGTTCAATTCCCGGTAGCCAGCTCATGGTTGACTCAGCCTTCCATCTTTCTGAGGTCGGTCAAATGAGTACCCAGCTTGCTTGGGGGCAGGATATGTACCCTGCATACTGTAATTAAACTGTAAACTGCCTAGAGACTACTTGAAGTGGTATGGGCCGGTATATAAACAGAACACTTTGCTTTTTTGCTTTGTTTCTATAATTTGGAAATGAATAAAATATTTTTAAAGACAAGGTTTAACATGCCCAAAATTTCAAGAATTCATAGCATTAAGATATGAAGCTAAAACAGTATACAAAATTAGAAAAACAAATTTCTGATCATACTGGTGCTGGTTGTGTCTGGAGACCACCCATTTTTACTTTGTCTGAAAAAATTGTTTTACAAACCACAACCAATTCACTTAAAGCCAATTTGTAGCCAGATCAATTATATTTATATTAACAATTTTAAAGTATGTATATGTGTTTGTAGTTTTTCAAACTGTTATAAATAAAAACAAAAATATGAGAAAGAAAAATAAAGGGTTTTGATCTTGAATGGCAAAGTCATACTTGGCGCTATCAACTATTACTCAGGTGCCATAATGCAAGAAAAGCTTCAACCCCTTTCCTCCCCTATCCCGCCATTAGAAGCCATGCAATTTACTCAAATTTATTCAAATGTTTGTTGAATGTGAATGAGATATCCCTGGTTAGTAACGTCTCTTGACCCACAAACAGAATATGTGATTGCTGTTCTGTTCTGCTTGCCATTAATTGTAATTGGAACACAAATATAAAGTGAAAAAAACCCAAAAGTGCTGCAAAAATGTAACCTATCAGCAGCCCTTAAAGCAAAACAAACAAACAAACAAACAAACTGTAAAACCAGATTGGGAAGACAGCTTAGATCAGGGATGGTGAATCTATGGCATGTATGCCAAAGGTGGCACGTGGAGAGATTTCACCTGACACGCGACATGCTCCCTCCCCCCCACTTCCCCCTCTGCTGAGGAATTTGCAGAGGGAGAAGTGGGGGGGGGCATGGAGCATGTCGCGTGCCAGGACGACCCTACCACTGCCATCCCCATCGCCGCCCTCACCTCCTGCCACTGCCAACGCCCCCTCCACCGCCCCCCTCCGCCTGCTCTCACTTGGGCACGCTCCGCTCTGAAATAGGAGGATACAGTGGGGGGGGGAAGCGGGAACAAGGCAAGAGCGCTCTCGTGCACAGCAGCAGCGGTGCCATCAACCCCACCCTGTCACCTGCTTTGTAAAGGGCTCCGGAGTCCCCATCTCTCTCCCCCCCGGTTCAGCCATGTTAACCCGCAAGGGGGGTGCCGGCGGGCCCTCAACATGTCACCTCTGCCGGCGCTCGGAGGGCCGAGGGTGGGCACTCCCTCCCCCCACTCGCCCACAGCCGGCCTCACTCTAGCCACTGCCTTCCACCGAGCGCGCCTTCTTCCCAGATGAGCATCGGGGGGGATTTTAAATGCCAGCTTTTTTCTCCTGCTGCTTGCCGCTGACCCCGCCTCCACTGCCATCACCGCTGCCATCCCTGCCCACTGCCACCGCCACCAATGACCCTGACCCAGCCGCCCCATCACCCTTGCTGCCCTCACTCCACCCATGCCCCCTGCTGCCAATCCTGACCCCCGCCGCCAATCCTGACCCCATTGCCATCGCCCTTGCCGCCTCTGCCGCCATTACCACTGCCATCCCTGCCCCCCACTGCCGCTGCCAATGACCCTGAGCCCACCACCCCTGCCACCCTGCTGCCTTCACCCCAGCCCCCATTGCTGCTGACCCCCCCCGGCACCACTGCCATCTCCATCACCGAGTTTGGGCACTCGGTATCAAAAAGGTTTGCCATCCCTGGCTTAGATCCTACTCCCAATGCTACCACTTTCTGTATGTGTGATCTGTGTTGTCCAGTTGGAACCAATTTATAGTGACCCTAATAGATCTTTCAAGGTAAGTGAGATATTTAAAGAGTGGCTTTACCATTTCTATCCTTTCTCCAGTGACTTTCCATGGCTCACTGGGGATTGTTAGCTCATCACTCTGTCCACTGGTACCATAATGGGAAACCTACCCCACTCAAATCCCACACAACACTTAACTCCCCCCCCCCTTCAATTTGGATTCTGCAGAATTTCTGTACACAAAGTGCATCCCTACTGGGGCATACAAAATAACACTCAAAACCAAGATACTGTACTTCTCTGCATTGAGTAGGTGCTACCCTTATCATGAGATAGGTATATGCGGTGGGGGCTTAGTTGCTTGTGAATTGCTGCTTGCCACTTTCTGTTGACTTTTGTTCTAGATTGCTCAAGAGGGTGACAGTAAAGAGCAAGACTGTTTTTCTTCAAATAATACAATTTGGCCAAATTTCTAATAGTTCTGCCTGCTAGCATAGCGCAACTGGCATAACACCCACTGGTGAACTGCCACAATTTTGAGAGAGAGAGAGTGAGAGCGAGAAAGTTTTAAGCACTATGGGGACTTATGTTTTGCTATATATATTTCTGTTTCGTACACCTAACAGTAATAACAATTAGAGGCGGGCACGAATCAGAAAACCCATGGTTCGGGTTCATCTGGTTCGGGCCCACCCTTGGTTCGGTTCAAGTTCGGGTTTGTACGAATTAAAAACAAACTAAAAGTTTGTTTCATGCCCATCTCTAATAACAATCATGTGGTGTCAGTTCAGCTCTGACGCATGGTGACCTTTTCCCAGGGTTTCCTCGGTAGAGAGTACACAGAAGTGGTTTACCCTTTGTCTTTCCTATGGCATCCTGGGACTGTGCAGCTTGCCCAAGCCCACTCAGGCTTGGTCTTTTCCCAGGAGGCACAGTAAAGAATCAAACTCCCGACCTTCGGCTTCATAGCCTGATACCTAAAATCACTGAGCTTATCTGGCCAGAGTTTCCACACATAGACTAGTTAAAAACAAACCACAAAGTCTATTATTAGTGTGATGAAATTAAAATTAAATTTGACTTTTGGGAGTGTTTTTAAATGCCAGGATTTATACCAGCGGTTCTAAAAGCCTTTTTTTTTAAAAAAAGGTGCTTCTTAAAAGGCAATTTAAAAATGGCAAAAAGCTAGCCCATAGTGACTCTGTAGCAACAGTTCAATAAAGAAGCATCATTCCGCAAGGTATTTTCACTTTACTTTTTCACTGAAAGAGGAACAAATGTTTGGTGGATGAGGACCTCTTGATGAATGTGCCTTTTCCATAAAGTTTTGTTGAGGAGAAAGTTTTTGCCCCATCTTTGGCTGATGTCTTCATGAGGAGAACATATTCTAAGGCTAAGCAAGGGCTTGCAGTGGTTAACTTCTGCCCATGGCACCAGAGAAAGGGAGGGGAACCCACTCAAGCAAGGCAAAATATTAGCCTATGTCTTTTGAAAGCCTCTGAAAAAGATTTGTCTGAAGCCGTGTATTTTAATAGGAGCAATACAGGTGTTTTCAGAGCTGTGGAGAGCCTGTGAACAGGCCTGGGGGCAAACCCAGGAATATCATATGGTATAATGTAACAAGAAGCCTTCCTTTGCCACTCCGCATGATTCAGTTAGGAAAATGCAAATCAATCCATTTCCTCTTTTGAGGAAGGCTTTAGATAAGGGGTCCTGGGGCAAAGTAACCCCTTCCACATGCCTTCTTCCAGCAGCCATTCTTCTTGCTTTGCCTATAATGTGCTGTGGGGGTAACAGCGGGCACTGAGATGGGGAAGCAGATGCATAGTAATGAGATGGGGAAAAGTAGGTGTGTGTGTGTGAGAGAGAGAGCAGGGAGGGAGGGAGAGAGAGGGGGGGAGAAAGGGGGGACAGAGAGGGACAAAGAGGGAGGGAGGGAGAGAGGGGAGAGGGCTACGGAGGGAAAATGATGGAGAGAGACTATGCCTGTATCTCTGTGTTTAAATGGCTTAGAAGTCAGCTTGTCCAAAAGATTTGTTGTGGGCCAGCCACAGAATACCCCCTTCTCTTTCTCTGACAGTATCAACGTCTATATTGTATTGCCTTCCACTTAAAATCATTGAAACGTGACAATAAGCCAGTTTTTTCACTCACTCACTCATACACAAACACATACACACACGCACACACACACCAGGAAAAATTAAAACAGGCCCCTGCATCTCTGTAGAGTCACACTTAGTAAATGTCTGATGATGTCTGCTCCCTGCGTCATTTTTCTCTCTTGTTTCATTTTGTTTCCATACAGGCTTTGGGACAGAGCACAGTTGTGTTTTCCCAGTTGTCAAGAAAATTCATGCCATATTGTGTTCCATATTAAGCAGTTCGGGATGGAAGGGCAGCCTTTTGCTTGTTGTTTCAACAGATTTCTAGCATGATTTGGGTGTTCTGTCACAACAAACGATAAACAGATTCTCAGCACTTCTGATTCCACAGTCTTCTTTGCTTGCTGGAAAAGTACATCAACACTCCTCCAATACCTTCTCATTGGAGATTAATGTGGGCTCAAACTCACAAGGTATAAGACCTCTCCTGACTGACATACCCATAACTCCTAACAGAAGTTAAATTTAGTTGAATGATGTAGAAGATAGAAGAATAATCATTAGTTAGAGTTCTTTAGCATCATTAGTTGTGTTCTGTTTTATTTTTGATACTGGTACTCCTTTGATTTTATTATGTGCAACACTCGGATTTAACCCCTCTACTAAGCTTTGCTTCGTTCTCGTTGTTTCATTCTCATTTTATATTTTTAAGTTTACTGTTCACCTCTCAAAGAACCCTGTTTAATAAACCAGGCAATTAAGTGCATTCCTATGAAGTCAAGTCACTACTTTGAAGACAATTAGACTATACAGTACTAAATGGTGTTGTGGGGGGGGGGTTCAAGTGGTGAATTATGCACTGCTTCCATGGATTTCGTGGTGCATGTTGCCCACAGTCAGGAGCATGAGAAGTTACTTCTTAAAACTAATTCATGATTTTAATAAATGTAAACATGTTTTACCACATAAAACATGTGTTATTAATTGCAGTGTTATCCACTGCAGTTTTTTTTAAAAAAATGTTGTTGCTGGATAGGGTAACTAGAAAACAATATTGCACACCACTAAGTACAGTATGGTCCCATTTGTTATTCTGCTTGTGATAGGCAACTGCATTCCACTTTGCTTTTCAAAAAAAGGCAACTTATTGGGGCCTGCCCATGCTGTGAATTTTTGTGCAATGTGGCCAGATCTTTAAAAGTCCTTATTGTCAGTCCAATCTGATTTAGCTTAAGTAGCCCTCCAAGAAGGCAGAGCAAAGTTATTTTACACCAAAATAAATCATCCCCAAAAGTTTACATGTCCTAGCCCTGTGCTAAAAAGATACAGGAAAGCTCTTATAAATAGGAAAGTTTTTTTAAAGCAGAAACACAAGTGTATGAGATTTTTATCCCCCTCTGCCTTACAGTGCCATCAGGGCACCATGTATCATGATCATATGCTAGTGTGGACAAGTTCTTCACTACTTTAGCTTGTCATGTCAAGTTCTGCTATTGTTTTTGTTTTGTTTTGTTTTGGTTTTTTGCTATGCAGTTTCTTCAAACACACACACACACACACACACACACACACACACACATTCCCTACAAAACTGAATGGAAAGAAAGTGCAACCGTCAAGATATGTTTGGATTGATTAAAATGATTTGGATTTGTTGCTCTTAAAAGTCTGACTAGGAAACTGTTGTGTCTTGGTATCTTCTTGTGGGGCACATCTACGATTGCTTGGCCACCTCTGCTTTTCTTTCTGTCCTAGGTCTCTCACTTTTAGTTACCTGCTGAATTTGACAAGTGCTGGTGGGTGAGAATTTCTTCTGGCTCATTATTTCATAAGATAGTTCAAGAATACATACAATTCTGAGGAATCAGACTGAAAACAACCTGAGATTCTGTTTTTTTAAAATGTGGGTGTGGGAGAAAGGGATGCCTTTCACAAAAATACGTGAAACAAACTAGAGGCAGAGCTAAGAATAAACTGTGGTGATGATTGCCTCTATATACTACTTCCACAGCTCAGACACAGTACCGTTATTGCATAGCAAAGTGCTATTTTGGTCTATGCCCCATATTCCCTTGATACAGTCTTCGTATCTTTTCCAGTGGTGACCTGTGCTGTCTCAAATCTAGCTTTATAGGGATGGCTGGGAGCAGATCCAGGGCAAAAACAGAGGATGAAGATGGGTGGTTAAATTTGCTTCCGCATTGTTTTCCTCCCTAAGTCACCGGTACCATCGCTTAAATTGAAATCTAACCCTCTGACCAGAACCTAACTGCACAGCCTTACTTGGTATGTAAAAATATTCCATTTAAATCAGCAGTAAAGCTGACATGAAAGTGCCAATAAATAATATATGCAAAGGGTTTTTTTTATCAATATATAAAGAAAATGTGGAGTTGTGAAGCTGCTGAAAACAAGCATTAGGAGATGTAATGAAGCAGGAATTAGAACAGCACAGTTCCTCTGGCCATTATAAATGAGAACACCGGGTACCTTGAGAACAGGAAAACTGATGAGTACAGTCTGTTCAGGAGAAAAGGAGGGAAATTTCCCCCAGGAACACATTTCAAATTACTTATTTATGAACTGATGAACTGGGAGACCACCTATAGAGAGACAGGAGCAAGCAGCCTGCTGCAGACAGCTACAGAACTCCCAACTAATTGTGCTGCTGTTTTCTGTTATATCTCCTGCTATCCAGCTGGGCTTTGGAGGCAAGAAATTTAGGCACCGAGTCATTGCCATGCTTTCCCTCCTCCTTGCATAAACATGTACATGTATATTATAATCTGACAGAATCACTGAGTGAGGGCCTCAGGAACAGTACCTGCCTTTGTCTCATTAGATGTAATGGAATGGCATAGTGTTGTCACCTTCCTGAGGAAATGCTTCACACACACACACACACACACACACGGTGGCATCACCTGTAGGTATGGTATTCATCCCACCCTAAATCAGGGAGAAAATCCACTGGAAGCTCTGAAAGGTGGAGAGATCTTGGTGGAAATATGCAAGTGGGATAGAAAATGTCCAGTGGCTCACAGTAATACATCTCACATCTATGTTCTTGTCTACTCTGAGCATTTCTTTTTCTGGACCAATGACACTGGCATTTTACCTGGCTAGAAATGGGCACGGAATGAAAATATAGCATTTCGTTTAATTTCGTTTCATTTCTTTAGTAGTTTTGTTTCGTTACTAATGAACTTTTGAAGAATTTCCAGAATGAAATGAAATGATTCGTTAATGGCTCCCCTGGGTCCTGGAGGCACTAAAATTGCAAGGTAGCTTATTTGGACTCTTTCTGTAAGCCCCCCAAATTTGGAGAGGTTTGGGGTTCAGGGGGTTGAGTTACTAAACTCCCATTGAGGGGGGTATTAGCAGCTTTCTAACACAATTAGAAATGATTTTCCCTTAAGGGGACCCCCCTTTGGAGTTTAATAACTCAGCCCCCTGAACACCAAACCTCTCTAAATCTTGGGGGCTTACAGGGAAGAATCCAAAGAAGCTACCCTGCAATTTTGGTGCCTCTAGGATGAATTGTTTTGTTCCTAGAGGAAAAAATGGAGTTTCATTTAATTTCATAATGAAACACATCCTACCGTTTCGTTTCTTAATGAAACAATTTGTTACATAATGAAACAATGAAACAGCATTTCATTTTTCATTTCCTGCCCATCTCTATACCTGGCATTCACATGGCATAATGCCAAAACCAGTGTCAACAGTATCAGAGCATGACAGAGAGGTTGGCTTTTAGAGAGAAAGAGAGAGAGAGAGAGAGAGAGAGAGAGAGAGAGAGTACAAGCATTTGTTTTGTTGTATTGTGGATAGAAAGCTACTATTGGATCAGAATATGGAGAAATAGAATGGTTTCCTCTGCAGATGATATCGTTTTGTTGGCAGAAAACAGCAATGATTAGAAACGTCTTTTATGAAAGTGAATGAAGGAAACATAAAGGCAGGACTGGAGCTGAACATTAAGAAGACAGATGCTATTACTACAGAGGATTACATAATTAGACTTTTGAAAGTGACAGAAGTTACTGAAGATTTTATATACCTTGGGTCAGGCAGAAATTCAATTGGACTGCTGCTACTGTAAATGACTGAATTTTGGAAATGCAGATATGAAAGATCTAGATCAGGAGTGGGGATCCTTCAGCCCTCCAGATGTTTTGGACCACAGCTCTCACAGTCCTTTATTATAATAATAGCTTTATTACGGTCAAAGACCAAAAACACCAAACCATCTGCAATAATCACCTACAATTCGAATTTTGAAATAAGTACAAAATTATACAGTCTTCCATTAAAATATTAACAAATAAATCCTTACTTACAGATTCATAAATTACATACACTACTAAGCTGTCTATATCCTTAAAATAAGATAAAACCATGGCCGGGTTTATGGTATAGAGGTATTATTATCTATCTTGGTCGCAACCCAAACATCTGTTTGCAAGTTACTATTGCTGCCACACAGAATTTAGCCACTTTTCTTGTGATATCATGGGTATCATCAGAAAGTAGCAGTTGTACATAAAATCCCTCTGTTCTTCCTGGAAATTTGCAGATAATAGGAGCTCCATGTGGATATCCTGATAGCAAGAACAATATAGGAGCACATGTTCAACTGTTTCAATTTGGTTGTTATTGCGTGGGCAAACACATTCCAATGGAAGAAAACCTTGAAACCTTCCCTCCAAAAGCTTAGAAGGTAGTACATTGAATCTAGCCAGTGTAAAAGCCCTTCTGGAATTAGATGAAATAAGACTGGCTAAATATGGAGAGATGGTAAAAGCAGATTTCAAAACGTAGTTGTATTTCCCCAACTGGGCAACATGATTTTGTAATTCTATATCCCAGACCCTTAGTTTCACCGCAGTCATAGCCTCTGTAAGACCCATTGCTATAAGTGTACTAGGAGAGTGGCCTAATTTTGATATCTCTGCAGTTATATGCTTCTTCCATTCTGACTGAAAAGTGTCTATTAAGATCAATGGGGCCAGGCCTTCTGATGAAAAAATAAGTTTAAGCCAGTATTTAATCCTAAAAACTTTGACTCGTGCTACAATGGGTACTAACCCAACCTCTAGACGAAGAGCTACATTGGAAGTACAAGGTGGTATGCTCAGGATAGCTCTCACAAATTTGGTCTGAACAATCTCCAGAGGTCGTACATCAGCATAACTGAACACTTGAGAGCCATAAAGCATTTGGGAGACAATTCTGGCCTTAAAAACTTGTATTGCTGATGGGACATGTTTTCTCCATTGGTGTGGAAGAATCTAGTAAGTTCTACAACTTTTTTTGAACACTCATTGCTGTGTGGTTTACATCTGTAAGCCAAGAGCTGGAAGAGTGGAATATTATGCCAAGATATTTATAATACAGCACTTAATAAGTCGGCCATTTAGAGTCCATTTATGCTTTATTCTCCTGCTAACAACCATAATCTTAGTTTTGTCATAGTTGATTGTTAGTAGTTCTTTATTGCAGTAGGAGGAGAAGGATCTCAGAAGTCTTCTGAAGCCTACACACGTTGTTGACAATAAAACAGCATCATCAGCATATAAGAGTATTGAGATTGGGTGGATGGCAAGCATAGGTTGGTGAAAATTTGGATTAGTTAAGTTACCAACTAGGCCACTGATGTAGAAATTAAACAAAGTGGGAACTAATATGCAGCCCTGCCTCACTCCATTGAGTACTTTGACATGGTTGGATAAGATCCCAGCTGAATTACATAGAACTCGCAGATATGTATTTTCATGGAGTCGCCGCATCAGCAGAAGAAGCCGTTTATCAATATTAGTGGTCTCAAACTTAGACCACAGGCTTTCCCTTGGTATGAGGTCGAATGTAGATTTGAAATCTATAAAGGCTGCATATAAGGCACGAACTTTCGGGGAAGATTATTTGCATGCCAGATGATGTAAAATGAGACCCTGATCTATGGTAGATTTGCCCTGCCTGAATCCGGCCTGTTCCTCTGCAAGTATATTCTCCTTCAGTAGCCAATCCTGTAATTTCCCCAGTAAATGGCTCATATAAAGTTTACTAATGGTGTTTAATAAGCTAATTGGGTGATAATTAGCTGGGTCCCCTCTATTTCCTTTCTTGTAAATTGAAACAATAATAGCTAGACCCCAGTCCTTGGGGAAACAAGCTGTTTTGTCAATCCAGGTAAATAAAGAGTCTAGTACTGGAGCCCACCAGTTAGCATTAGACTTGATTAGGTCAGGTGGGATATAATCTGTACCAGGAGCCTTACCTGGTTTGAGTTTGTCAATCAACATAGAGCCTTTTCACACGACCCCTAAGATCCGCTGGCCACTTAAATTTGGACCAGAGATCTTGGGGGTTTGTCGCTGTTCCTGTGTTCCCACCCCCTCCGCACTCCTGGCTGCTGGCTGCGTGAGGGGAGGGAGAAAAAAAAGGAAGAAAAGAATGCCGCTCACCTCCGTTCTGCCCTTCCGGCACTGCATTCAGATCTCTTAAAGGGGTGGGGGGCAAAAAAAGAACAAACAGAAGCAAGGAGGGCCCAGCAGTCACTACGTTATATCCGCATCAGGAATTTTCACTTCCGGAGAACAGGTACTGGAAAAGTGCACTGGGACGCGCTTAGGTGGGCGTGGTCGCACTTAATTATCTGTAAACTCCGGAGCTGGTTAGGGGTCGTGTACAAATACCCATAGAGATTTCCCTGGGAGCAACTGGGGGCCATTCTGGCAAATGTTCAAAATCAGTCTGGGATTTTATAATGCTGGTCGGATGAATTGCATAAATGCTATGAAAATATTCCTCCCAGGTGCTAGGCAATATATAAAAGTCTTGCTTGGGTATGTGGGATAATGTTCCCTTGGTCACTATCTTCCAGAAGGAGACAGTGTCTCTCAAATTGGATGCAGTTATCAAACATTGCCAAGCCTTCCTCTGTGCTTGGAGCTTCTTGCTCTTGATCAGAGCTTTATACCTCCTTTTAAGCGTGTACCAGTCTGCTGGAATTCTGTCCAGATTCTGTTTCCTATAAGCTCTATATGTGACTAATAGCTCGTGTTTAGTTGCTTTACATTCAGAATCAAACCAAGACTTGGAACTGGAAACACGACTGGAGGAGCCGTGAGGATTTTTACATGTTAAATAAGTGTGCAGAGATTGTACAGCTAAGAGATCATAGGCCTCTAAAACTGGTTCCACAGAGCTAGCAGAAGTAATAAGATTTCTGAAATAAATATAAGGCACTGTAGCTAGTAAATATCTCAAGAGCACATCCTGTTCTTCAGACTACTTGATGCGAGCCTCTCTGGAGTCAACTGCAATAGGAGCTATTGGGGCACACTCAGCAAACACATTAAACTTATTAAGTCCTTTATTATTGGCAGTATAGACTCAGAATTCTGGGTGTTGCTATCCAAAACATCTGGAGGGCTGAAAGTGCCCCATTCCTGATCTAGAAGATCATCATGTAAAAATATGTCACTGGAGACCAAGGCCAAGATAATTCACAATATTGGCTGAACGGTTACCTTCTTCACATCTGTCTCAAGTGGAATCTAAGTTCTAAACTGCCTGCTTTTTTGGCAGTATGACATCATGAGCCCAAGGCACCTTGTTGTTGTTCAGTCGATCAGTCATGTCTGACTCTTCGTGACCCCATGGACCAGAGTTCACCAGGCCTTCCTATCTTCCACTGCCTCCTGGAGTTTGGTCAAATCCATGTTGGTTGCATTGATGACACCATCCAACCATTTCATTCTCTGCCATCCGCTTTTCCTTTTGCCTTCAATCTTTCCCAACATCAGGGACTTTTCCAAGGACTCCTCTCTCCTCATGAGGTGGCCCAATTTCTGAAATATTTGCTTTAAACCCGTATTTTAATTTCTCTAATGAAGGGTTCTGTAGAATTGAAAGCTGATGTAACTGAGGTTTCACTCAATCTGTGACCTTGTTACTGTTGGTAGATCACATGACCATTTATTTTATTTGCATTCTGAATGTGTTTGTCACAATATTTTTAATATGCACCACACAGAATTTACTGCTCGAAGGAATGGGTGAGCATGGTGCAGTATCTTCCAAACACTAGTAACAATGTATAAACAAGGAATTATGGGATGAGTTACTTTTTCAGATGACATGCAACTAGAGATGGGCATGAAACGAACAATTTTCCGTTTCCGTTTCCACTTTTTCGTTTTGGTATGTAACAAAATGACAAACGAATTTTGTCTCTAAAATGAAACGAAACGAACAGAAACACCAGAAATTTTGTCATCCGTTTCGTTTTCATTACGGCAATACATTGAACTGCTTTAAATGCTAAAAAAAATCACAAAAATTGAAATAAATGGTAAGGAAACGGTAACGAAACGAACGAAAACAAAAACAATTTTTTTGCAAAAATTCGTGAAAAATGGAAACGAACCGAAACGGACCCCCTAAACGACAAATGACAAATGAAATGCCATTTTTTTATTCTCTACATGCAACAGTAATGATATGCTGCTGACCCAGAATAGTGAATACTAATGGAATTAGTACCTTTTAAAAAGTAATATTCTGAGCAATCTAGAGAGAGAATAATATAGTGAGAAGGGAGCACTATATTATTTTCCCTATATCATTTTACACTTCTGGCACCAATTATTTTTGTTTCATTAAAAATGGTATTTCCCCATTCAGAAATGCTAGTAAATAACCTAATGGACTAATATTCTGACAAGAAATACTTGGTTCATTCATTTGTAACTGAAATCTCTCTGCAAGATCCAGAATTTCTTTCACTATCGAAATAATTATGATGGGAAGCCTCTATTTTTATTTGAGAGCAAGATGGAAAGATGGTCATTCAGTAGATGATACAAGAGGAAATGTAGATGAGAAAATATAAGAAAAGATATGCTGGATCAGGCCAAAGGCCCATCTAGTGCACCTTCCTGTATCTCAAAGTGGCCCCACCAAATGTATCTGGGAGTGCATGAGACTAGATATCTGTCTCCTGCTACCACTCCCCTGCATCTGGCCCTTGAAGTACCCTGGTTTTAAGCCTGGAGATTACACATCTCCATCATGGTTTGTAACCTGTGATGGACTTTTCCTCCAGGAATCTGTCCAATCCCCTTTTGAAGACATTCAGGTGAGATTCCATCCCCACATCCAGTGGCAGGGAGTTCCACAGACTAACAACTTGCTGGGTAAAAAAAAATTTTCTTTTTTCTGTTGTCACTCTCCCAGCCCTCTGTTTGAGTGGATGTTCTCTAGTTCTGGTATTTTGAGAGAGAAGAGCATCCCTCTATCCACTTTACTCATGCCCTGCATTATTTTGTATGTCTCAATCAAAGAGGCACTAAGCCAAAGCCAAACTAGTCTGTGGAAGAAAACCAGTTACTGTATCTAGTTGCTAGCAGAAATTCTGCACAGTTATGCAGAAAGGTGTAAATTTTGAATGCCAGTGGTCACAAGTTAACAGATCTCTGTAATTGTGTGACTGGGCATGCATAAGCCACAGATAATAGCCAGAAAGAGTTCTTGCTGTCTAAGTTATGTCTTTTGTGTACCTACTCATCAGGTTTCCAGGCAGTAAAACATACCAGCTTTTCCTATCTGAGAAAGAGCTCTGAAATCTTCTCCACTGATTTCAGTGGGGGTACATTCCCTTACTCCAAAATAAGGGCTGTTCCTCTACCTCAGCTGCTAAAAGTGGGAATCTGGAGAACACAAGCCCATGTGGATTCTTTTTGTCTCCCAGCCTGACTGTGATAGCTATTTCACTTACCAGAATAATTATTCAACAGGCACCTTCATTTGAATAAAAATATAAAAGCATTTATTTGGCTAATAGGAATTTCAAAGGAATATTCTCACACTGAAAAATAATAACATGATTTCCCTTCCTAACTTAAATGAGGCTTAAGAGGCAAAAAGCCCCTATGTCTACTTTAAAACTACATTGCTAAGCATTAGTCCATTAGTCCATCTTGCAGCCATAAGAATCCATTCGGGGGGGGGGAGCCTCCTAATCTCTCTTTTCAAGACTATTCACAGCATGAGAAAAATGTCACATGTTGCCTCTTTGACCAATCACGATTCACTTTCTTCTTAGCTGGAATGTGCCTTGGGCGATGTTTACACAGACACTTGAGATCATTCTACTGAGATGAACACTGCACTTTATATTAGCATTATTTGCATTTGGCCTAGAGAAAGGCTTCCTTACTTCTAAAATTTGTTACAGTGATGAATGGAGAAACCCTTTAGTGGAGCAGGAATTCTGTGTGGGCTGCAGTGCAAAAAGTCTTATAAGGGCAGTTTGCTGGTGTGATGTTAATGGGAGTGGCTTTGGGATCACAGACTGTCATTCAAATGCACAAGGATGAACAGGAAGGAGCAGACATATCCAAGTAAGCAGGGTATTCCTGAGATTTCATGGCTCAAACTCAAGAATAGATGGTAGACTCTTCTGATGTTACAGAAATAGGGTTAGGAGAAGTGTCTCCCTCTGACTTTGTGCCACTGCTGCTGAAACTTGTGTCACAGGTAGGCTCATGAGTAGAGATGGGCACGACTTGACGAAATTCTCATTTCCGTTTCCGTTACTCGTTTCCGTTACGGAACGGAAAAGGAAACGACAATTACTCCGCCAGAACTCGAACTCGAACCGACTAAAGAAAAATTGGGTCTGATTTGTCGTTGTCGTTCCTGGCATCGCAGCGATCCCGCGATGCCAAGCGGCACAGAAAAAAGTTTTTAAAAATTAAAAAAAACCTGATTCCTGGCCAAAAAGCAGGCAAAAATATGCCTGCCTGAGTGAGGGTGACCCCCCCTCTCCTGTCCTGGGCTGCTCTGGTGGTGGGGGAAATCCTCGTCGTAGTCGCTTGCAACAAGCCGGACTCGCCGCAAGCGGCACAGAAAAAAAGTTTTAAAACCCCTGCCGCCCTGATTCTCGGCCCAAAAAGCAGGCAGAAATATGCCTGCCTGAGTGAGGGCACCTACCAGAGGAGGGGTGGTTTCTGGGGGGGGTCCCCGGCCTCCCCCCCTCTCCTGTCCTCCTGGGCTGCTCTCGTCTCGCCATGCCATGCGGTGCGGGCGGGGGATCGAAAATGGGGCGGCGACCGCAATATTTTTTTTGAAATCGTGGTCCAAAAAACAAAAGCACACAAGCCAACACAAGCACCACAGAAACATGCGGAAATTGCTATTTTAAAACTGCCAGAATTTTTACAGTAGCAGTGGGTTTTTCTTGCAACAAAATGTCTCCTCTGTCCTCTCTCCATTGATTTTATTTTATTTTATTTTATTTTATTTTATTTACACCTGCGCAATGATGGGCTGGCCATGGGAGTGACCATGCAAATTTTTGGAGCCATTCCACCAATCGCATGGCCACTTGGCCAGGTTGACCACAGAGACTTCTGGGATGTGCCAATCGGGCATAAAAAGCCCACTAACCGTAGCCCGAACCTGAACCCAAAGCCTAAGCCTAACCCATACGCCAGTACACTGTCCTTCTAAGTGGGTCAGAGAGGCACCCAGAGGTGCACCCCAATACTCACCCTAACCTCACCCATAACTAGCCTAACCCTAGCCCTTGCGCTAACCCGTCTTAACCCTAAGCCAGATCTACTTGCATTGCACTACACGCAAGTACCTTTCCCTTCTTAGTGAGACGCAGCGGGTGCAGAGAGTCCACCAGTCTGGCTCTGGGTGACTCCTGCAGGCTCGGCTCAGCAGCATGTGTGACATGCAAACCATGCCCCCGAGGCCTGACTGATGCAGGGAAGGCACCCCAAAAAGAGGGGTGCCTCTGCCAGTCTGCTGCGTCTGCAACTTGGTATGCATATCCATATGGCTATGCATGCCCTTTTGCAGCGGGTGAGGATAGGAGGCACCCACGGGTGCCTCCAGGAGCCCGCTTTCCCTTTATAGCGGGCCAGAGGAGGCACCCACCCCACAGAGGTGCCTCCAGGAGCCCGCTACCCCCCTAAACCAGTATAACGGCAGACGAAAAAACGACACCACGACACGAAATGACAAATTTTTCTGAAATTTCGTGAAAAACGGAAACGGGCCGAAACAGACCCGTCCCGAAAAACGATAACTCGAAAAAAAAATTTCCTGGTCGTGCCCATCTCTACTCATGAGTGTTGTCTTCCTACTTGAGACCTGGAGGGGCATAATAATGTTCTATGTCCTGAGAGCTAGAAACCCTATACCTAGGATCTGCTCTAGAATGGTTAGAAAAAAAAAGAATATATCCATTATAGTAGATTGCAGTGTTTTAGACCACAGTTGAGTTAATGTGCCTGTCACAGTGTCCAAGAGTAAGGACAAACATTGAACCTTATCATTGTAGCTGAGACATGGCCTGTGACACATTAGGAAGCAGGGTTCAGCCTTAGGGGTTGCAGTTGTCCGGCAATGTGTAGTCTCTGATTTGGCCAAGCCTGGCACAAATACTAGGAGCATCTACCGTCTTCTGATATTCTTCATACAGTCATGATCAAGCTCATTCTCCAACTCCATATGCAATAACTAATGCTAGGAAAAATGCTTTAGAGCACGAACACCCAAGGGTTATTAGGGAACTGAGAAATGAAATTGCGGATCTCTTAATGGTAATATGCACCTTGTCTCTTAAAACGGCCACAGTGCTGGAGGACTGGAGGATAGCGGATATCACATCAATTTTTGAAAGAGGAAGGATGGGGGAACCGGGAAATTACAGGCTGGTTAGCCTTAAGTCTGTCCCAGGGAAAGTGGTGGAAGGCCTTATCCAAGATAAAATCTTAAAACACATAGAAGAACAAACCTTGCTGAGAGAAAATCAGCATGGCTTCTGTAAGGGTAAGTCTTGCCTGACAAATCTTTTGGAATTCTTTGAAAAGGCCAACAGGCATGTGGATTTGGGTGAACCGGTAGATATTGTCTATCTGGATTTTCAGAAGGCGTTTGACACAGTCCCTCACCAAAGGCGAAAAGCGGTGTGCCCCAGGGCTCTCTCTTGGGACCCGTGCTTTTCAGTCTGTTCATAAATGACCTGGAGACAGGGATAAGCAGTGAGGTGGCCTAGTTTGCAGATGACCCAAACGTTTCAGTGTGGTAAAAACCAGAGAAGATTGTGAAGAACTCCAGAAGCATCTCTCCAAACTGGGGGAATGGGCTGCCAAATGGCAAATGCATTTCAATGTAGCGAAATGTAAAGTAATGCATTCTGGGGCAAAAAATCCAAACTTTATCTATCAACTCATGGGCTCTGAGCTATATGTGACAGATCAGGAAAGAGATCTTGGTGTGTTGGTGGACAGCTCAATGAAGGTGTCTACCCAATGTGTGGCAGCGGTGAAGAAGGCCAATTCCATGGTAGGGATTATCAAAAAGGGGATTGAAAATAAAACACCCAACATTATAATGTCATTATACAAAGCAATAGTAAGGCCCCACCTGGAGTATTGTGTACAATTCTGGTCACCACATCTCAAAAAAGACATAGTGGAACTGGAAAAGGTGCAGAAGAGAATGACTAAAATGATTACTGGGCTGGGGCACCTCCCTTATGAGGAAAGGCTAAAACATTTGGTGCTCTTTAGTCTGGAAAAAAGGCGCCTGAGGGGGGATATGATTGTAAGAACAGACAAAAGAAAATATTTTTTGACCCAGCGCATTGTTAGTCTGTGGAACTCCCTGCCACAGGATGTGGTGATGGAATCTGGCCTGGATGCCTTCAAAAGGGGATTGGACAGATTCCTGGAGGAAAAGTCCATCACAGGTTACAAACCATGATGGAGATGTATCATCTCCAGGCTTAAAACTGGGGTATTTCAAGGGCCAGATAAAGGGGAATGGTATCAGAAGACAGATATCTAGTCTTGTGCACTCCCAGACGCATTCGATGGGGCCTCTGTGAGATACAGGAAGCTGAACTAGATGGGCCTTTGGTCTGATCCAGCATGGCTCTTCTTATGTTCTTATGTTTGCTTTTCATATGGCTGCCTTCAGCCCTGAGGCAGAACATTTTGGGAGGGGGGCATTACTTATTATTATTTGTAATCCAAAAAGTAACTTCTGCAACCTCTGTCCTGTTGCGGCCCTTGCAGAATCACATACTGGTAGTTCCTCTTCAGCAAGTTTGATCCCTGGTTGTAATTAGAAGTGATACATAAATGGAATGAAATATACTGTAGTCAACGCACTCTGTAGTTTCCAAGGATCGTTTTCCAACACTTTGGAAATATTTGTACAAGTAGAAATATTCAGTCTTGGCTAAAGTTCCGATAGGAAATGGAACTACCATTACATCTGTTCTGGTTAAATATATGGAAATAGTCATATTTTCCATCCAAAGATAGAACAATGGGAGCGTAGGGTGTTTTCTGCATTGCTAAATCAAGCTCTAATAGGATAGCCTTTAAAAAAATCTAGATATTTTGGCCAACAAAAATCAACTGTGTCCGATTCCAGGCAGCCCGAGTACATTTGATGTTTCCGAGTTGTGGACACAAGGCACAGGAGACACAGTCCTGATCTAAGAACGACTTGTTTAACAATTCAGAATGATTTCCAAAAGCAGTCCTTAAGTCTCCAGTGAAATGTGCCTAACAATTATTTAATCTCAGTTGAGAACTGGTGTTAAACGACCTGTCATCAATACTTCTACATGGCACTGTATCTTGAAAGGAGGGAAGGGGGGAGGCAATGGAAAAGGAGAGTGAAATATCCATGAGCTTCAATCATTTGGAAGAAATTATAACATTTTAAAGAGACTGTCTCCTTATACCATCCACTATACTGAATGGAAGATGACAGTTACCATGTAGATAGGGAGGCACAATGCAAACTGCCAGCAACTATGAGATTCTATACCACTCTTGGGCTGTTGAGCTATCAAATTAATGTCAAAGTAATTGTCACTTGTGAATATAACTGCCAGCATAACCAAATTTGGGTAAAAGGCGGCGGGGGGGGGGCAGAAAAACCCTGCAAATGATCAGCCTCACAAACTATTCTGCTCATTTTTAAAAAAAGTTTCACTAAGTCCACCAAGTATTTCTTTCGGAACACAGAAATTGTTTTCTTTCAGATTGGGCAGCAGAGATAGTTTGGTGACTTTACGAGTTGTCTTTGCCAGCTGTTTAACTAGTTTCTTTGCTTTTCTAAGAGCCTCATGGTGCAGTGGTTAAACAGCTGTACTGCAGCTAGAACTGTGCTCACAAGCTGGCATTTAGTCCAGGTAGCAGGCTCATGGTTGACTCAGCCTTCTATCCTTCTGCGGTCAGTAAAATGAGTACCCAGCTCATGAAGGGGGGGGGCAATTTGTAGCCTGAATAATTATGCCAAGAGAGTGCTTTAAGTGCAATGGGGTGGTATATAAGCAGAACACTTTGCACTTTTGCTTTGCTTTACATTTGCATGCATATTAAAACATTTACATTCCATTTTTACTTCTAAAAAAGCCTCGAGGCACCTATCAATCACCAAAATGTCATTGCAAATATCAAAATACACAAAACAATAAGGAAAACAGTAAAGTTTAATTGTACCCACTTCTTTACTTAAGAGCAGAAAATAAATACAAATAAATATACTGATTAATACAGATAAAAAATTGTTCAGTGGAATAACACCATTTTAGCACACACACACCCCCGAGCAGTGTTCAGAAAAACACCCTCATGACTCTGGTACAATCCAGACTCTTGGGCACTATAAAGATTGTAGGACATTCATTTGACAGGGCAGGGGGACCTTTTTGGATTCCAATTTGCAAACTGCGATAGCCTCTCCTAAATTTTTTAAATCTTCAAATGTGGAAAACTCTAACCCAATGGATTGTTTTTAGACAAATAGCAACCCTGGACAAATGTTGTATCCTCTCAATGAGACAAACAGAGCCCCCTTTCCTTACAAGAATCGTTAAAACAGAGAATAGAGCTGCATGATAATGGTGCAGGGTTAACCTTTAGCTTCATGATGGAACACTTAGTTTGAAGGTGTAACTCATGGATTTGATCTAAAACATCTCTGATTAAAGAGATTGCTATAAGAATGTGTTCTTAGTCTGGTCCCTGGGTGTTTTTGCAAATTTTGTTGCGTGTGTATATAATGTATACATGTATGATGATGATAAATTGAAATTGAAATGATCTCAGGTACATCGGCAATGGACTAGTCTCTGGATGAGATCCTCTGACCGGAGAGAGAATAGATGATTTTTTTCATCAGCTTGATGTCCTCTACCAGTAGGGTAGAACTACAGGTCTCAGGGCATGCTATGTTTTCCCTTGTCCCCAAATGGGGAGAAAAATCTGAGTGTAAGCAGCACTAGAAGAGAAGAAAAGTTTGACTTTTCTGCGTCAGGTGGCTTCTAAAGCCTGGGCTCCCTTCTGCATTGTGCTCAAGATTCCTTGTTCCAGCTGGAAGGTGATTCTATGTGATAATGACAGCCCATCTGAAGATGAGGAGAGCAGAGAGAAAGGTGGCGGAGGCATGCGTGTGGACTATGTTTCACTCCCACAGCAAGACAGGGAATGAACTATCGGCATAGACAGTGGCAATATTCCCCATGGTGAGCCTTTCATCATGCCCCAGAACCACCACAGTAGAAGAATTCCCCCAGGTACCATACTGTATACTGTAAGGAAGGCCATTAGGCATCAGGATTTGGGGGATTGGGGGATTGCAGACCCTAGAAGTCTGCAGAAATTCCAGCAAACAGACCTCTGTGGGCTGTCATTCAAAAATTTCATTAACAAAAAAAGGGGGGCATGTAGAAAGAAAGCCTTATTCGGATCATGGCAACCTGAAATTGCTGGATGCATTTTTACCTGACCAGCTGCCAAGAAATTATCCACCAAAAAGCAGCACAGATCCTCTCCCTTTCCAGCTCTACCTGTGTTGTGCTATTGCCATCACAGAGAGCTGCCTTTTCTGACATCAGAAGGGGCTAGCCATGGGAAAATGCAATAACCCAGGTTTGGCTCTTGCTATTTCAGGGAATGAAATATGGTGCTGAAGCTTGGCAGATAGCCTGGACTGCCAGAAAGAGAAACAAGTAAATCAAGCTTCAATCAACTACTGTATCTCTGGAGTGAAAATGATAAAACTTGGGCTGTCCCACTTTTGGCACAAAGCAGGAAGACAGGATTCTCTGGAAAAAGACAATAATGTTGGGAAAGGCTGAAGGCAGCAGGAAAGGAGAAAGACCAAATACAAGATGGATTGGTTCCATAAAGGCATCCATGGGCTGTTGAAGACAGGACATTTTGGAGGTCACTCAGTCATAGGGTTGCCAGATATCAGAAGTGACTTTACTGCACCAGAACAGCAAATAGCCCTGACTTATTAATTGCTGACCCACAACCTGTCTCATGGCAAAGCAAATTCATATGTTCAAGAAGAAGAAGAAGAAGAAGAAGAAGAAGAAGAAGAAGAAGAAGAA